>CAJHZI010000399.1:0-190000 GCA_905160935.1 Enchytraeus crypticus
TACTTGTCAGTGATGCAATTATCGTTGAAACAGATACCGAAGATATAACCGATGTATAGTATACAATTTTTATTATTCTTCTTTTTCGTTTTAGTTTCTGAATTTTTTCCTGAGACGCTATCAGTCTCTGGTTGAGATAATGTTTAGCTTTTTCAGACAAGGTAGTAGGACTGTTATGCATTCTTTTATAAAATTACTTTTTAACTTTTATGGTTTATTTTTTGACTCTGCACGTTCACGTACATGTAAGTTTATAATGTCCATAAGCTAATGTATGTATTCCATCATCCATTATTATACGTTTATCGTCATCGGCAGACAATGCTATTTTATTAATCTCCTCTGAATATATATCATGAAAATGGCTTCTTATAACCTTCATTTTTCTCCTTTGTTCCTCTCCACTAAGCAAACACTTTTTATAATCCTCATGAGTGATTGTTTTGTTGACAACATTCTTCTTAATACCCTTGCATTTCTTATGATCATCTCCTTCAAGCATTTTATAAGAATATAGCTTTGCTCTTAAGCCTACAAACTCTTCTATTTGTCTCCCCGCTGCTTCGTCTTTGAACATTCCCAAAACTTTCTTGTTTTGCCCCGATTTTATGCCAGAAGGATGATTCTGTGGATACTCACTTGTATCGAATTTTGTTTTAATGTCTTCACTAATGTCCTTATAAAAATCATCAGTTAAAATTTCATACATCAAAGAGTAAGTATCAGTGAATAAAAGCTTTGCTCTCTTGTTATATTTATTTTTGATGTAGTTGTAATGAAAATCGTACATTATTGTTTTACTTAAATCAAGTATGCACATGCCTAAGTAGATTGGTTTATTGTACACTAGCTCTGTTCTTTTCATATTAATAACAATCAAGTTTTCGTCAAAGATTGTACAATGATCAAAATTAGGTTTTGATGCTAGTTTCGACGCTTTTATAGCATCTGTGACTAATCTAACATCCACTCTCTTTTCAATATTTTCCATAGTTTTGCCAAAGACTGAATTGTTCATCAGTTTGAAGAAATCCTTGTCAAAATCATTGCATGCTTTTGTTCTCAATTCTGTATTGAGGTCTATATACTCTTTCAGCCATTCACTCTCTTTAAATTTTATTCCTCTGTGAATTTTGGTTATTTTCAATCCTAGGCGTTCATATAATTTTAAAGTTTCATAATGAACAACGTATTTTTTCTTATTGTTTAAATTTGGAATTAATTTATTTACTGTAGATCCTTCAGGCTTTATACATTCAGGAGCAAGTGGATAATCATTATGAAGATCATGCAGTTCTTTTGAATATTTTAGGTCAACCTCTAATATGCAACTTTTATTTTTCCAGTTATTCAATTCATCATTAGTCATCCATTTAAAGCCGTGGGTAGGTAATTTTTTTCGCATTCCTACTCCATATAAATTATTACAATCTAGATATGCCAAAAAAGATGATGGTTTGTTTTTATCAAACGCTTCACCCATATATTTATTATTGGCTTTTCCATATCGATTTGATATAGTGCATATTCCACCACGTACTCCGCGCCTAATCATGAGTAGCATATCATAATCACTGAGGAGCTCCAAATTAACTTTTGTCATTTTTAGAGCAGCATCCCAAGCTAAGCCTGGAGACGTATAATACCATGCGGGATCTAATTTATAATTAGACATGCATACATCTCTAAAATTTTCAAATATATCAGCTAACAAAAGGACATCTGAAACATTATAGATATCATGATACTCTCTTAGTGAACGACAGCTAAATTCTTTCCATACATTTTCTGCATGCTCATAGTCCTCGTTGCTAATATCAGAATCATATAATTTTGAATAAAATACATGCTTTGGAGGTAGTTTAGTTTCATTGAGGCGTACAATTGAATCTACATAATCGTATGGATAAATACCCTTAACTAATAGAAGATCTCTTTGTTTTCCAGAATAAAATCTATTCAAATTTTTATACTGGTCTTTGTGAAGATTTTTTGAGAGTGATTCATGACTGGAGGACATAAAACTGAAACTATCTAAAAATCTCAGTTCACGTTTAACATGCATTTCTTTCCCATCTTTTATGAATGTATCGACAATTACTTCTTTACTAAATGATATGTACTTTTCCTCATTAATGGGTATGCATTTTATATTTTCACCCTCTTTTCCGCGTAGTTTCTTGATAAATAAATGACCATCATAGCCAGAGAGATTATGAAATAGTACTGGAATAAATTTTGGGACTTTGAAATTTAGATTGCATTTATGGTGTGCAGCACCCCTATATGATCCAGTAAGATGGCAGTGATCTGTTACTCGATCTTTTTTTAACTTTTCACCGCATATATGGCATTTAGTAGCATTGTTAAAGCTCTCTTCATCTCTTTTGGTAAAGATCATTTTTTTACGAAACTTAAATTTATTATATATTGCTTTGATATCCTCTTCTAAACTATCTATGAATTTCTGAGCAACATCGTCGTCCTCTGAGGTTGCTGTAAATGTAACTGGAGCGTTGGAGTACAGAGTATCATCAAAACATTTAATGTAATAACAAAATGAGCTAGGGGTGTGTTTTTGATACTTATTTGTGTATGATTTATTTGAAGAAGGTTGACAAGAATGTACTGGTTTATTGAATGATTCAAAATCGGCATAAACAACAAAGGGTACTTTCATCGTTCTATTGTAATTAGTAAAACTCAACATAGTATTCGGTTCAGGTAGTTTAACTTTTGTGGGAGCATTTTTTTTACATTCCTTTTTATGTTTACTAAGGGACTTTTCTGTTGGATAGCTAATAAAACATCTTAAGCAAAAATAGCATTTACCATCATGCTTACTTATTTGAGATGATAACAATCTGCTTAGACTTTTTACTAGGCAATAATGTTGATTTTCATCTTCTGAAATTAAGAGCAATACCACTTGATGTTTTCTTTCATATTTACTGATCCTGAGTGGATATACATCATTTTCATATCCTAAAACATTCACGGAAATTTTCTTATTTTGTCCTTCAAATCTATCAATATCGCTTAATGCCATTGGGAAACTTATTCCACTAAAATTTAAAAGTTCAGCTTGTTTTCTAAGACTGCTGTCAATTCTTTCAGGATTTAATTTACTTCCTTTAGGATTCAATGCACGTGCAACTGCCCACTTAAAACACTGATCATCTTTGTTTTTCAAATTAATAATTGCCTTTTTATGTTTCAATTTCTTTGGTAAATCTATGTATGATGAACCTCTAAGAGGTCTGTACTTGACTGTATGCATTCTCAAATCAATAACTGATCGAAACACCCAGTTACTTCCTTGCATTTGAAAGTTAGCAAGAGACTCCATTGCTCGTTGCTTCATTCGTTTGAATACTTTGTTTACGTCGGTTGCGTTTAACTTCCGTTTTAGATTTAAATGAGGCAGGCTTTAAATTTTCTTCTCCTGTTTTAATATCAACTTTTGACATTAGGCAGTTTAAAGTCATTATAACTTTGGTCTGCCGTTTGCTAGCAAGTAAATTTATAATTGATTCTTTAGCACTATCTAAAAATCTATCTGGATCGTAACCTCCTATTCCATTTATTTTGTATTCTTTTGCAAATTTTTTCAAACCTGATTTACTTTCATGTACTTCAAAAGAATCAGTCTTGTCATACAGTTTTAATATTTTCTTTACAAATTTGGATACCTTTGGTTTGGGGGGTTTATACTCTTCAATAAATTTAATGAAAGCATTGAATTTCGTTTGAATTGTATTGTAGGCTTCATGAGCCATACTCTTTAGCGTTTGTACACTATTTTTGATCGATCCTATGGGAGATAAAAGCTTTTTAGGATTTAATATTGACGATTTCATTTCAGGCATTGGTTCATCGAGTATTGATTCACTTTTAATTTTAGTATTGATATTTTTAATGTTAGGAGCTTTTACATCAGAAATAAGTATGTCAGACATTGGTTTGCTTTTTATTTCATTTTTAATATTCAATTTTTCTAGCAGTACAGATTTTTTCATGTTCCAATAATCTTTCATATTTTGTTCTTTCGCAATTTCACGTAACTGTTTTACTGTCACATTTTCATTGACTGTCATTATTTATATATAGAAAATATTTTTTCTTTAAATTATTTTTTTCATTTTTTCAAAGTTCAGTACCAATTATATATCACAGTAAATGATATATAATTATTGGTTCTGTGCTTCTTCCATCCTTCTCTTATGCTTTTTAGACCTCAGGTGAAGTGTTTTATATTTATTAGTGTACGTTTCATTACACATATCACATGTCCAAATTTTTGAAGGATAATTTGTAATAACTACTTCAGTTTTTTCTTCCTTTTCATCACTGTCACTGCAAGTAGTACAGCTGGAGTTAATAATAAAATTTTTAAGACTATCCAACAGATTCGCTGATATTTTTGAAACACCTTTTATATCAGGTTCATACCATTGAATTAATTCATTGAATCTTTTGAGCATTATGTGATCCTTCTTTGACATTTTATATAGAAAAATATTTTATTTAAGAAATTTTTTACAAAATAATTTTATATCTTATAAAATTGTATTATCAAATATCTGACTACTTCAATTCTATAAAACCTGCATTCTCTCTGTTATTGAAACCATCAATTTCTGCGTATAGTTTTCCAATAAATTTTCCTTTAATGATTTTTCTTACTAAAAATTCAAATTGCTTAGGATATTTTTCAATCTTCTTTGCTTTTATATAATCGTTAATAGATTTCGTTGAAAAGACTTCAATAGTATTATCTTCACCATTTTTTATTATTTTCAGTATATATGATTCACCATATGTACTCTTTATTGGTTTAATATGGTTAACAAGATATGCTTCATCAACTTCTAGATCTTGAAATTTGGTAATTGGAGTGGATGTGGAGTTGTTTGTCATTTTATTATATAAAAATATTTTATTTAAGAAATTTTTTCATTATATCATTTTGAAATTTTATAAAATTATTTTAACTTTTTCAATTTCTACTAGAATTATAGACCATGCAGGGAAAAATAGACTTTATGATCAAATATTTAACATTTTCGATTTCTATTAGAATTGTAGGACATGCAGTGGGCTGTTTTCTATGAATCTGTATATTTACTTCTTTCAAATTTTCCTGTAAATATATATAATGCAGGAAAAAGTGAAAATATTTTTTTAACTTTTTAACTTTTTTTTTTTTTTTCTATAAATATAGAACATTAAGGGAATTTTTGGTACTTTTTTAACTTTTTTCATTTCTACTGTAATTATTAGTTGTTCAGGGAAAAGTTTGTATATTTTTCAAAAAATATTTATTTTTTAATTTTTTAATTTTCTCCTATAATTATAAAACGTTCAGGGAAACGTTGGTATCATGCTAGTGATTTACTTTTTTTCAAATTCTACTGTAATTATAGCTCGTGCAGTAAAGTATTTTTTAACTTTTTAAAAATTTTGAAAAATATATATTTTTTAATTTTTTAATTTTCTCCTATAATTATAAAACGTTCAGGGAATTTTTCCTGCATGCCGGTGAACTGTCATTTATATACTACTACTTATATATATATATATATATATATATATATATATATATATATATATATATATATTTATAGTAGTGCAAGTTTGGAAAGTTGCAAGTGTGGAAGGATGGAGGGGTACAATGGTAGAAGACTACAAGGGTGCAAAGGTACATGGGTGATTCTGCCGTATGGTGAAGAATGTATATATTGACATGAAAATATTTGCCTCTCTTGCAAGGAAAGCTTTTTTATTTGGCAGGAATGTTCAGTTGTGTTAGGTGCAATGGTGGAAGGCTGTAAGGGTAACAAAGAGTATAAGAGTACAAGGTGCCAAGAGGCATGGGTGATACTGCGTACGGTGAATGGCATTGTATATATTACATTGAAAATGATTGCCATCCTATTGAAAGCATTTTATTTGGCATTTAAGGCAATTGCTTATGCTTCGCACTGGTGGACGTGAGGAAAGGTGCAAGGGTGGAAGAATGGAAGGGTACAAGGGTATAAGAGTACATGGGTTGCACAAGGTGCAAGTGTGCTTATGTCGTCTGGTGAATGGAATTATATATTATATTGAATATAATTGCCGTCTATTAAAAGCATTTCATTTGGCACTTTGTGCAAATGGTTATTGGTTATAATATTAATATTATTATTATTATTATTATTTTAAAATTATTATTATTATATATAAATATTTATATATATATATATATATATACTTATATATTTTATAATATATATAGATATAGATTATATTTGTATATATATCTGATTATTTATAATATATATATATTCTCATATATATATATATATTTATATATAATATTATATATTGTGTTTATGACTACAATCAATACAATACATTGACAGTAAATCTCCACATTATGGCGTAATTCAGATAGACAAGTCCTCCCTGGATATCTTAATTTAGGATTTTATCCGTAGTCATTTGATACCTGGAATGACCCCGCATCATAGTTCAGTAGGCATGAATTTATGTATGCCTGCAGGGTTCACCATCCTCATTTCAAGTTAATACTCTTTCAAAATATTTCTTTAGCCAACGTTAGGGCACGTTGAGTCATATATACATATATAATATATATAAATAAATATATATATATATATATATATATATATATATATATTTAGAGTAGTGCAAGTGTGGAAAGTTGCAAGTGTGGAAGGATGGAAGGGTACAATAGTAGAAGATTACAAGGGTGCAAAGTGACATGGGTGATTCTGCCGTATGGTGAATGGAATTGTATATATTACATTGAAAATATTTTGCCATCGATTGAAAGCATTTTATTTGGCAGTAGTGGAAGTGTGGTTAGGTGCAAGGGTGGAAGGATGGAAGGGTACAAGAGTAGAAGAGTACAAGCGTGCAAAGCTGCATGGGTGATTCTGCCGTATGGTGAATGGAATTGTATATATTACATTGAAATTGATTGCCATCTATTGAAAGCATTTTATTTGGCATTTAATGCAATTGCTTGTGCTTCGCACTGGTGGACGTGAGGAAAGGTGCAAGGGTGGAAGAATGGAAAGGTACAAGGGTATAAGAGTACAAGGGTTGCACAAGGTGCAAGTGTGCTTATATCGTCTGGTGAATGAAATTATATATTATGTTGAATATGATTGCCGTCTATTGAAAGCATTTCATTTGGCACTTAGTGCAAATGGATATTGGTTATAATATTAATATTATTATTATTTTAAAATTATTATTATTATATATAAATATATATATATATATATATATATATATATATTTAGAGTAGTGCAAGTGTGGAAAGTTGCAAGTGTGGAAGGATGGAAGATACATATAGAGAGGTCAGGTGGCCAACAGTTAAAAAACATGGTTATTCTGCCGTATGTGAATGGATTGTAGGAGTGCGTTACTTGAATATTTTGCCATCTTTTGGAAAGAATTTTTATTTGGCAGAGTGTAAGTTGGTTAGGTGCTAGGTGGAAGGCTGGAGGGTACAAGGTCTAAGAGTACAATCGTTCAAAGGTGCATGGGTGATTCTGCCTATGGTGAATGAATTGTATATATTACATTGAAAATGATTGCCATCTATTGAAAGCATTTTATTTGGCATTTAATGCTATTGCTTGTGCTACGCACTGGTGGACGTGAGGAAAGGTGCAAGGGTGGAAGAATGGAAAGGTACAAGGGTATAAGAGTACAAGGGTTGCACAAGGTGCAAGTGTGCTTATATCGTCTGGTGAATGAAATTATACATTATATTGGATATGATTGCCATCTATTGAAAGCATTTCATTTGGCGCTTAGTTGAAATGGATATTGGTTATAATATTAATATTATTATTATTATTATTTTAAAATTATTATTATTATATATAAATAAATATATATATAGATATATATATATATATATATATATACTTATATATTTTATAATATATATATATTATAATATATATATTTATAATTTATATATAATATTATATATTGTGTTATTAATACAATACAATACAATACATTACAGTAAAATGCGCCACATTATGGCGTAATTCAGATAGACAAGTCTCCCTGGAATATCTGAATTTTAGGATTTTATTCCGTAGTATTTTGATACGCTGGAATGAGCCACGCATCATATTTCAGTAGCAGGATTTTATGTAGTGCTGCCGGGTTCACCATCCTCATTTCAGTTTAATACTCTTTCAAAATATTTATTTAGCTAACGTTAGGGACGTGGAGGTCATATATACATATATATATATATATATATATATATATATATATATATAGTAGTGCAAGTGTGGAAAGTTGCAAGTGTGGAAGGATGGAAGGGTACAATGGTAGAAGACTACAAGGGTGCGAAGTTACATGGGTGATTCTGCCGTATGGTGAATGGAATTGTATATATTACATTGAAAATATTTTGCCATCTATTGAAAGCATTTTATTTGGCAGTAGTGTAAGGGTGGTTAGGTGCAAGGGTGGAAGGATGGAAGGGTACAAGAGTAGAAGAGTACAAGCGTGCAAAGATGCATGGGTTATTCTGCCGTATGGTGAATGGAATTGTATATATTACATTGAAAATGATTGCCATCTATTGAAAGCACTTTATTTGGCATTTAATGCAATTGCTTATGCTTCGCACTGGTGGACGTGAGGAAAGGTGCAAGGGTGGAAGAATGGAAGGGTACAAGGGTATAAGAGTACAAGGGTTGCACAAGAGGCAAGTGTGCTTATATCGTCTGGTGAATGAAATTATATATTATATTGAATACGATTGCCGTCTATTGAAAGCATTTCATTTGGCACTTAGTGCAAATGGATATTGGTTATAATATTAATATTATTAATATTATTATTTTAAAATTATTATTATTATATATAAATATATATATATATATATATATATATATATATATATATATATATATATATATATATATATATATATATTTGTATATATAAACTGATATATTTTATAATATATATATATTATAATTTATATATAATATTATATATTGTGTTATTAATACAATAAAATACAATACATTACAGTAAAATGCGCCACATTATGGCGTAATTCAGATAGACAAGTCTCCCTGGAATATCTTAATTTTAGGATTTTATTCCGTAGTATTTTGATACGCTGGTATGAGGCACGCATCATATTTCAGTAGCAGGATTTTATGTAGTGCTGCAGGGTTCACCATCCTCATGTCAGTTTAATACTCTTTCAAAATATTTATTTAGCTAACGTTAGGGACGTGGAGGTCATATAGACATATATATATATATATATATATATATATATATATATATAATATATATATATATATATAGTAGGAAGTGTGCGGAAAAGTTGCAAGATGTGAAAGGACTGGCAGGGTACAATGGTAGAAGAATTCAAGGGTGCAAAGGTCATGGGTGATTCTGCCGTATGTCGGAAGGAACATTGTATATATACATGAAATGATGGCCATCTATGAAAGCATTTTTATTGCCATTATGCAATTGCTTATGCTTCGCACTGGTGGACGTGAGGAAAGGTGCAAGGGTGGAAGAATGGAAGGGTACAAGGGTATAAGAGTAGAAGGGTTGCACAAGGTGCAAGTGTGCTTATGTCGTCTGCTGTATGAAATTATATATTATATTTAATATGATTGCCGTCTATTGAAAGCATTTCATTTGGCACTTAGTGCAAATGGTTATTGGTTATAATATTAATACTATTATTATTATTAATTTAAAATTATTATATATATATATATATATATATATATATATATATACTTATATAATTTATAATATATATATATTATAATATATATATATTATAATATATATATAATATTATATATTGTGTTATTAATACAATACAATACAATACATTACAGAAAAATGCGCCACATTATGGCGTAATTCAGATAGACAAGTCTCCCTGGAATATCTTAATTTTAGGATTTTATTCCGTAGTATTTTGATACGCTGGAATGAACCACGCGTCATATTTCAGTAGCAGGATTTTATGTAGTGCTGCAGGGTTCACCATCCTCATTTCAGTTTAATATGCTTTCAAAATATTTATTTAGCTAACGCTTGGGACGGGGAGGTCATATATACATATATATATATATATATATATATATATATATATATATATATATATATATATATATATATATATATATATTTATAGTAGTGCAAGTGTGGAAAGTTGCAATTGTGGAAGGATGGAAGGGTACAATGGTAGAGGACTACAAGGGTGCAAAGTTACATGGGTGATTCTGCCGTATGGTGAATGGAATTGTATATATTACATTGAAAATATTTTGCCATCTATTGAAAGCATTTTATTTTAAAGTAGTGTAAGTGTGGTTAGGTGCAATTGTGGAAGGATGGAAGGGTAAAAGAGTAGAAGAGTACAAGCGTGCAATGATGCATGGGTTATTCAGCCGTAGGGTGAATGGAATTGTATATATTACATTGAAAATGATTGCCATCTATTGAAAGCATTTTATTTGGCATTTAATGCAATTGCTTATGCTTCGCACTGGTGGACGTGAGGAAAGGTGCAAGGGTGGAAGAATGGAAAGGTACAAGGGTATAAGAGTACAAGGGTTGCACAAGGTGCAAGTGTGCTTATATCGTCTGGTGAATGAAATTATACATTATATTGGATATGATTGCCATCTATTGAAAGCATTTCATTTGGCGCTTAGTTGAAATGGATATTGGTTATAATATTAATATTATTATTATTATTATTTTAAAATTATTATTATTATATATAAATAAATATATATATAGATATATATATATATATATATATATACTTATATATTTTATAATATATATATATTATAATATATATATATAATAATTTATATATAATATTATATATTGTGTTATTAATACAATACAATACAATACATTACAGTAAAATGCGCCACATTATGGCGTAATTCAGATAGACAAGTCTCCCTGGAATATCTTAATTTTAGGATTTTATTCCGTAGTATTTTGTTACGCTGGAATGAACCACGCATCATATTTCAGTTGCAGGATTTTATGTAGTGCTGCATGGTTCACTATCCTCATTTCAGTTTTACATGCTTTCAAAATATTTATTTAGCTAACGTTAGGGACGTGGAGGTCATATATACATATATATATATATATATATATATATATATATATATATAATATATATTATATATATATAATTAATTTATAGTAGTGCAAGTGTGGAAAGTTGCAAGTGTGGAAGGATGGAAGGGTACAATAGTAGAAGATTACAAGGGTGCAAAATTACATGGGTGATTCTGCCGTATGGTGAATGGAATTGTATATATTACATTGAATATATTTTGCCATCTATTGAAAGCAATTTATTTGGCAGTAGTGTAAGTGTGGTTAGGTGCAATTGTGGAAGGATGGAAGGGTACAAGAGTAGAAGAGTACAAGCGTGCAAAGATGCATGGGTGATTCTGCCGTATGGTGAATGGAATTGTATATATTACAATGAAAATGATTGCCATCTATTGAAAGCATTTTATTTGGCATTAAATGTAATTGCTTATGCTTCGTACTGGTGGACGTGAGGAAAGGTGCAAGGGTGGAAGAATGGAAGGGTACAAGGGTATAAGAGTACAAGGGTTGCACAAGGTGCAAGTGTGCTTATATAGTCTGGTGAATGAAATTATATATTATATTGAATATGATTGCCGTCTATTGAAAGCATTTCATTTGGCACTTAGTGCAAATGGATATTGGTTATAATATTAATATTATTATTTTTAATATTTAAAAATTATTATAATTATATATAAATATATATATATATATTTATATATATATATATATATATATATTTGTATATATAAACTGATATATTTTATAATATATATATAATATTATATATTGTGTTATTAATACAATACAATACAATACATTACAGTAAAATGCGCCACATTATTTGCGTAATTCAGATAGACAAGTCTCCCTGGAATATCTTAATTCTAGGATTTTATTCCGTAGTATTTTGATACGCTGGAATGAACCACGCACCATATTTCAGTAGCAGGATTTTATGTAGTGCTGCAGTGTTCACCATCCTCATTTCAGTTTTACATGCTTTCAAAATATTTATTTAGCTAACGTTGGGGACGTGGAGGTCATATATACAAATATGTATATATATATATACATATATATATATATATATATATATATATATATATATATTTATAGTAGTGCAAGTGTGGAAAGTTGCAAGTGTGGAAGGATGGAAGGTTACAAGGGTAGAAGACTACAAGGGTACAAAGGTACATGGGTGATTCTGCCGTATTATGATGCGAATTGTATATATTACATTGAAACTATTTTGCCCTCTATGAAGCATTTATTGGCAGTAGTGTTAACGTGTGGTTAGGTGCAAGGGGGTGGAAGGATGGAAGGGTACAAGGGTAGAAGAGTACAAGCGTGCAAAGATGCATGGGTGATTCTGCCGTATGGTGAACGGAATTGTATATATTACAATGAAAATGAATGCCATCTATTGAAAGCATTTTATTTGGCATTTAATGCAATTGCTTATGCTTCGCACTGGTGGACGTGAGGAAAGGTGCAAGGGTGGAACAATGGAAGGGTACAAGGGTATAAGAGTACAAGGGTTGCTCAAGGTGCAAGTGTGCTTATATCGTCTGGTGAATGAAATTATATATTATATTGAATATGATTGCCGTTTTTTGAAAGCATTTCATTTGGCACTTAGTGCAAATGGATATTGGTTAAAATATTAATATTATTATTATTATTTTAAAATTATTATAATTATATATAAATATATATATATATATATATATATATATATATATATATATATTTGTATAGATATACTGATATATTTTATAATATATATATATTATAATTTATATATAATATTATATATTGTGTTATTAATACAATACAATACAATACATTACAGTAAAATGCGCCACATTATGGCGTAATTCAGGTAGACAAGTCTCCCTGGAATATCTGAATTTTAGGATTTTATTCCGTAGTATTTTGATTCGCTGGAATGAGCCACGCATCATATTTCAGTAGCAGGATTTTACGTAGTGCTGCAGGGTTCACCATCCTCATTTCAGTTTAATACTCTTTCAAAATATTTATTTAGCTAACGTTAGGGACGTGGAGGTCATATATACATATATATAAGTAGTATATAAATGACAGTTCACCGGCATGCAGGAAAAATTCCCTGAACGTTTTATAATTATAGGAGAAAATTAAAAAATTAAAAAATATATATTTTTCAAAATTTTTAAAAAGTTAAAAAATACTTTACTGCACGAGCTATAATTACAGTAGAATTTGAAAAAAAGTAAATCACTAGCATGATACCAACTTTTCCCTGAACGACTTATAATTATAGGAGAAAATTAAAAAATTAAAAAATAAATATTTTTTGAAAAATATACAAACTTTTCCCTGAACGACTAATAATTACAGTAGAAAATTAAAAAATAAAAATATTTATAAAATACAAAAAAATTCCCTTCATGACCTACATTTACAGGAGAATTTGAAAAAAAGTAAAAAAGTACATAAATTCCCTTCACCACCTTATAATTGTAGTAGAAATGAAAAAGTAAATATACAGATTCATGGAAAAAACAGCATACTGTATGTCCTGTAATTCTAGTAGAAATTGAAAATATAAAAATATTAGACCAGACAGTGTATTTCTTCCCCTGCACGAGCTATAATTGCAGTAGAAATGAAACGTATTTTTAAAGTTATGCAGTAATATCTTTATTGTACTGCAAATTTACAACATTCAGTACAATAATTCTATATCATAGAAAATGATATAGAATTAGCAAGTACTTTAAAAGTGTTGAGTTGTGGAGTTATATTTAGGTCTATTTTGTCTAATGGTTATATCATTTTCATTCCAGCACCATTCAATTTTCGTACAAGGTCTTGAATTGCAATTGCATCCGTACCAGAACCGGATAAAATATTATTGATATTTGTAGCTCCATGATTAATTAATCTATCTAATATATCTTTGGTTTTCTGATTAATTACTTCTGGTTGTGCCTCAAGTCCAGTCAATTTTGTGATATTTTCCTGATTTTTAGGAGTAAATATTTTTTCTGACGCTTTATCAATCAATCGTTTACCAGCATCAATTGCTGTAGTTTTTCCTACATCTACAACTTTTTTACCAATTCTTTTGTAGCTTCTTTACCTACACTAAGAGCTGTTTGAGCTATTTGTTTAGCGGCATTGGATGTAATTAATCTCTTGAAAAAATTAGCAATACTATCAAAAATTCCAGCCCCTCCGACAACGTGCTGTTTCTTGTATCGTCGTTTAGTCACTATTAACATTTATAAATGCAACATAATTTTTTTATAATAATCTTTATCAATAACTTCTTGACGAAGCAATTCATCACAAATGCTAATTATTTCATTCCTTACTCCTGTGTTACCTGCACTAAAGCTAGCCATTCGTAATTCCAACATCTCTGCTAGTGTATTAGGATCACTAGGTAAAATAATTGCTGTTTGAAGACCCTTACCATGTCCAAACTTTTGCCATATCGGTTTAATTATGTTTCTGTATTTATCACACCTTGATGCTTTAGGTCTATTTGGGTTATTAGTTTGTCTTATAGCATTAGTGTCGTCTAGTATTTCAGCATAGTTATCAAGATCAGCGTCATCATACTTAGATTTGTCTGGCGATTTCATTGTTACTAATTCCCAAAGACCTGGGGTACCTGAATATATTTTTTCTCCGACTTGAATATCATCCCCAGTTATTTCTATTGGACTTTCACCTATATAAAACCTTCCATCTTTAGACTGTATACCAAAAGTTGTGTCAGTATTTTTCTTATTTGAAGCATACTCTTTCAAATACTTAGTAGCCAAATTACCTAATTCTAATGTTCTAATATCCTCTACTGCTGGATCGACATCTTGAATCGCTGGATATTGAGAAAACTGAATAGCAGCAGGCAGAGCTTGTAAAGCATTTGTCGTAGCTTCAGCATTTTCTTTTATACTTTGCAATTCTTTTACAATTTCAGTTTGAGTATTAACAATAGGTGAGTAGCGCTTACTTAATTCTCGACTCAAATTGATATCACCCAATTTTTCACTTAAATTATTGTGTTTAATATTTGCTTTCGTTTTCAGAAATTCTTCAACAATTGCGTCACGCTTTCTAGGATCTGATATCTTTAGGAACGACATTTTAAAAATAGGAATGAATAAAGTTTAACATAAATTTGAACATAAAATCGAACATAAAATCGAACATAAAATCGAACATAAAATCAAACATAAAATCAAACATAATATTTATGTTTAGTAAACATAAATATTAATATTGTGATTATGATTTAATTTTTATAATAACATACCAAGAATAGGAATGTTTTTAAAAGATGAATTTGGTCCTAATAGTAAACCTCTTCCTACTTCTGAGTCAATACTTTCAAATCCCGACCCTGATTTCAAAAATAAACCAGATCCTGTTACAGAAGCACCTTTCGACCATGGAGACAGAAATAAACCATCACCAACGGCTTTTACTTTACAAGCCATATTGCCACGTTTTATATATAACACTCCTCCAGTACCAAAGGCCTTGGAGACTCCAGTACTTGCTAATCCACTAAGCGCTCCAGTTGCCAAAGCAGGTAATGCAGTTTTTAAAACAAATGGAGCAACTGTACTGCCAAGTATACCGAGAAGAGCAGGTATAAATCCTCCTTTAACTTTTCTATTATGTAGTAATTGAGTTTTGCTCATTTTTATTGTAATTCCAACTCCTTTTTCGTATGCCTTAGCTATTTTCTTAATCTGGCTCTGTGTTAATGCTAGTATATGATCACCATTTAAGTCTTCATGTTTTAACCTGATGCTCACTTCTGTGCTGGTCTTAACAGCCTCATTAATTTTGTCTTTCTGTCCCTCTGAAATATTTAGTTTGACATTAGTATAACGACTCATTTTATAATAAGATTATATTTTTAATTATCATTTATTGGAAACTTTTCAAGTCTACTCGTATTATACTTGTCTAATATGAAATCTAAGAGTTAATTCCTCTCCTCTTAGATTGATTAAATTTCCGTTTTGATCAGTAAGTTTTGTTTCCATCGTAGAAATTGTGTTCATAGTAATAGGAAGATATATTAAATTTAGTGGTCTCTCAATGATCTTATAACCTGGCCCAACATTAGGAAAGAAACTATATATAATGTTTTCTTGAGTGCCATTTGAATACGATGCTCCAATTATATCACTAGTTATTCTTATACTGCTAATATTAGTAATATTGACTATGTTTTCAGATTCATTACGACCATCACCATAAATTTTATTATTGAATCCTAACACTGACCTAAGAGAATTTTCTGTAGAAAAATTTAATTTATAATTTGAAGCAACATCCAATACTGATTTTAAAGTATTTCTGTTTGGATACAACGTTATGCAATATTTTTCATTAGCATTATCATAATGACCATTTTCTTTCATAGCCCTTTGAATGTAAGCATTAATATCAACTATTTCATAGCAACCTTCTGGAATGTTAATATTGAACCAGGACAAGCCATTATCTGGTGAATATTTAAAATTATTATTTGTTTCATCAATGTTTGGAAAGGAATAGTAAACATCCATATTATATAAGGCCATCTCATACTTTTTATTGCTATCTAGCTGAATAACCGGATTAAATTTCGTCAATATTCGAGAACTTGTTTGATTTTGCGTAATGAAAAATGATGATTTTCCCTCGGTATTATGAGCAATATTTTCAGTATTTTTAGCTATCTGTTGCAAATACGAATCCATTTCTTTTATTAATAAGTAAGTTTAAATTAGCAATTGAAAAGATTTTCCTAATCTGGAATGAAAAAAGTATCCAAGCTCATTCTGTATTTACCCTTATCCTTTTTGCTTGTTAAATCTATTACAACAAATCCATGAGGTTGTTTCCAGGCAATCTTGCACAGATGTTTAAAATCTTCCTTAGCCATATCAGTACTAACATGGTCACTGTAAATATGGTTGATATTTTTCAGATCTTGTGGAAATAAACAAATGAAATTAGCATTTTCTCGTATGGTTTGCCTTGGTAACTTGAAATAATTCTGTGCTAGGTAGAAACAGTCAACATTACTGTGTCTTCCTCTTATATAATATGCTTCACACTTGCTTTGTTTTTCCAACTGCAAGTCGTCAAATATCATCAAATTTTTCTTTTCAGCATTTAAGTCTCCAGGATCTGGTACATCTTCTGAGGTTTCAAAAAACTTGCAATCTACATCATAATTACTGTCAAGATTTTTAGCCATTTCTTCTATTACAACTGCTGGCGGTACTTTTAATTTAATAATCTCATCTTGAAATTCAAATAATCTGAGTATGGCTTCCTTTGGTAATTTCTCTTCAAATGCTTTCCTTAAAATTTTATACTCTGGTTGAAATAGAGATTTGCCAAAGACTTGCAGATTGTTGTAGTCCAACCAACCTGGTCTCAATAGTAAATTCAATAGAAGTGTTGTTTTGCCTGAACCTGATTTACCTACAATTAAACCTCGTACACTTCTGGGAACCAGTGGGTGGTTATTTCTTTTTGATAATGTGTCGCACCAAGATATATTTTGTATTTCCATTTAATAATAGTTTCTTAATATTAAAATGTATTGCGTAAAGTGCAAAAGTCAAACTGAAACTAATAATATTCAGACGTTTATAAGCAAAAATAATCGCCATATGCAAAGAGGTTTATGTATCATTTGTGGAAGTAGTAAAACTCAATTTATAAGTCACGCTGTTGGCGCAAAAATTTCTTCAGTGTCGTGGACAAATCAGATTGCAAATGAATTGCACAAACCTGCAATAAAGAAGTTCCAAAAAAGAAGAGTATTCGTAAAAGGAATTGATGAAATTTGGACATGTGACTTGGTAGATATGCGATCATTAGCGAAGACAAATAATGGTATAAAATATTTATTAACGATTGTTGATGTCTTTTCTAAAATGGCTTGGATTGTTCCTTTGAAAAATAAAACTGGTGCTATCGTAGCAGAGTCTTTCTCTGAAATATTCAAAAGTGGTAGAAGACCAAAGAAAATTTGGTCTGATAAAGGCAGAGAATTTTATAATAAAGATTTCAGAAAACTACTTGGAGAATCCATAGACTTATACTCTACAGAAAATGAAGAGAAATCTAGTATAATCGAAAGATTTAATCGAACAATACGAGAAATTATGGTTCATTATTTTACAGCGAACTCTACGACCAAGTATATTGACATTTTGGATGAGCTTGTGAAAAAATATAACAACACAAAACACAGCTCCATAAAAATGACTCCATTAGAGGCTAGTGAGAAGAAAAACGAACCAACTGTATTTAGAAATTTATATCCTAATTTAGAACTAGAAATCAGCAATCCAAAGTTTTCATTGGGAGATAGAGTGAGGATTGCAGCCAAAAAGAAATTATTTTCAAAAGGAAGCGCACCTAATTGGACTCGAGAGATTTTTGTAGTTTCCCAAGTTCTGTTCACTGATCCAATAACCTATAGAATAACTGATGAAAATGGAGAAGAAATTAAGGGATCGTTTTATGAGCAAGAACTGCAGAAAACATATTTGGATCAGAATTAATAAATTAAAAAAAATATTATATTATTAAAATGCAATCAGATATTCTTAAATTTACAGACACACCATTAACGGATGAGGGAATTGAGAGATACGAGTACCATGCATACGAACCAGTTTCTGGAACAAATTTAAATAATCCTGGTGAGATTCGTATAAATATTGAACTGCACGATCAGTTCCTTCATCCATCTGAAAGTTATCTCCAATTTGAAGGTAGACTAACGAAAGCGGATGGAACTGCATATGCTAATGCTGACGTTGTGGCAATAACTAATAATGGTCTAATGCACTTATTTAGTCAAGCATCATATTCACTATCAAACCAAGAAATTGAAACTGTATTTCATCCAGGACAAACAACAACAATGCTTGGATTACTCAAATATCCTAACGATTTTGCACTAGCACAAGGTCTCAATCAACTGTGGTATAAGGATACTGGAACTGCTGCGAATATTGCAGGAAATACTGGATTTGCTGTTAGACATGCATATCTAATTGAGAAGCCAACAACTAAGGGAACATTTAGTTTTATTGTTCCATTGAAGCACATATTTGGCTTCTGTGAAGATTACGATAAAGTTATGTATGGATTCAAGCACACATTAACGCTTGTTCGCAAGTCTGATGATGATGCTATATTTAGACTGGCTGCTGCAGGAGCAGGAAAAGTAGACATCAAAAGTATTTCATGGTTTATGCCTCATGTAACTCCGTCCGATATGGAGAGAATGCAATTATATAAAAGTATTGAATCAAAAGTTTCGATTCCTGCAGCATTTCGCGCTCATCAATGCGATACTATAACCGTTCCTCAGTCAACAACATTTACTTGGCGTCTTAGTGTGAAAACATCTCCAGAAAAACCAAGATATGTCATTGTGGGATTTCAAACAAATCTTTCTGGTAATCAAGAAGCCAATCCATCAATTTTTAATCATTGCGATCTTAAGAATATGTATGTAATGCTGAATCAAAATAGATATCCTACTGTTGATTACAATCTATCTTTTCCGAATCAACAGTATTCAAGGGCGTACAGAGATGCAGCGACATTTAGTGAAAAGTTTTACGGAATGGATCAGTTGATCACTCAAAGTAATATCACACCAAGTGATTACAAGGATCTTTTTCCATTAATGGTTTTTGATGTTAGCAAACAGTCTGAAAGACTAATATCGTCAGTAGTTGATGTTCAAATTAAAGCTACTTTTAATACTGCAGTTCCAGCTAATACACAAGCCTTTGCTCTTATAATTTCCGATAAACTGCTAAATTTTCAATCGGATGGACAAAAAATGAATGTGGTATATTAAGCCTCATAATAATCGTAATTAACGGACTAAATAATCGAAAATAAATTATATATCACATGAAGTGATATATAATTAAAATGGTAATTATAAAATGCAAAGTATAAGTGTGGAAGGTGTAATATTACCAAATATTCCACTGTCAAATATTCAACTGATCGATGCAGTAAAAAAGTTAAAAATAAAAAACTTTAGAGGAGTATTCATGAGGAATGCACTGTTGAAGAGGCCTAACTCACATGAATGCGGAATTTTAAATTTAGACGATTCTGGTGGAAAAGGAACTCATTGGGTTGCATGGATGAAGAGCAATTTAGAAAAATGGTATTTTGATAGTTATGGTCTTCCTCCGCCTACAGAGCTAGTAAACTATTTGAAAAGTCCAATATATTATAATAGTGAAAGAATACAGCCTGATGGTGAAGTGTTTTGTGGACATCTGTGTTTGTATATGTTAAAGAAAGTTCAAGATGGAAATGATTTTCAAGAAGTCATAAATAATTTATATTAATAAAATAAAAATGTCTGTCGATAAGTTTGGACATACTGATACCGGATATGCACAGAGAACCACTGCTGAAGGTGTTACTTTATACCAAGCGTTAAATACGTTTCTTAGACGAGATGGAGCTAACACTGCCATAGAAAATATAAATTTAGACTCACACAAGCTGATTAATGTGCTAGACCCTACTGATATCCAAGATGCTGCAACTAAAAATTACGTAGATTCGAATATAAGTACAAAAATATCTAATAGTGGTGATACAATGCATGGGGATCTCAATATGAATAATAATGGACTGCTAAATATCAGAAATCCAATTAATAATCAAGACTGTGCTACGAAAGAATATTGTGACATATCATCAGATAGTTTGTTGAACACTGTAAGACATGATTTTGAGAATATGGCTGATGCAGTTTCGAGAGAGTTAGCTACAAAACTTAATATTACGGGAGGTGATATGAATGGTAAAATTAGTATGAATTGGAATACTATCTCAGACGTTATGTTTCCAATCGATTCATATGATGTTGTTAGTCGAATGTATGTGCAACATGTAAACCAGAATGATGAGATTAGTTATAAGAAATTAGTCGCTATTGCAAATGAAGTGTCAGTAGTCTTAAACAACGATCCTACTGTGCAAAAGTATGTGAGTTATTTTAATTCAAGGTATGCCAAAGCTATTATTTTATCTGGAATAATCTCAGATATGTTTAGTTCTGAGGACGTTTTTGACGAATTTAAAAAGTTTATATTTGTTCGTGAACTAAAATTAATAATCATACAAATTATTGAAGATCTAAGTGAAAGTTTCTTTATGCAACTTAAGCGAAATTTATTGAAAGAAAAACTGCTTGATACATTAATTAATGGGTCAATACGTAAGAAATGCTATAGAATAGTTAATGAACTAGCTAATCGAATTAATCCCAATCGTAAAGATGCAGCACTGGAACTAATCACACAAAAGAATTTGACATTGATACAGATAGGCTATATACACATTGACGAGTCGTTACTACAGTAGGCCTACGGGTAATTTTATAACACTACAATGTGTTATAAAATTCTAATATTCCTTCAACAGCTGATTATAGTCTTCTTGTGAGAAATTGCCGTTGCATAAAATGACTTGCTGAAGTTTGATTTCAATTTTGTGCAGTTTTTCGATTGCTTTATTTATTTCATGCTTTTTGTTCTGTATATTAAACTTAGCTGAAAGGCTTGTCAGTATGCCAGAGGTAATGGATAATACAGTTATTGTAATCGGTGGTATTCCTACAATACTTGTTAGTGATGCAATTATCGTTGAAACAGATACCGAAGATATAACCGATGTATAGTATACAATTTTTATTATTCTTCTTTTTCGTTTTAGTTTCTGAATTTTTTCCTGAGACGCTATCAGTCTCTGGTTGAGATATTGTTTAGCTTTTTCAGACAAGGTAGTAGGACTGTTATGCATTCTTTTATAAAATTATTTTTTAACTTTTATGGTTTATTTTTTGACTCTGCATGTTCACGTACATGTAAGTTTATAATGTCCATAAGCTAATGTATGTATTCCATCATCCATTATTATACGTTTATCGTCATCGGCAGACAATGCTATTTTATTAATCTCCTCTGAATATATATCATGAAAATGGCTTCTTATAACCTTCATTTTTCTCCTTTGTTCCTCTCCACTAAGCAAACACTTTTTATAATCCTCATGAGTGATTGTTTTGTTGACAACATTCTTCTTAATACCCTTGCACTTCTTATGATCATCTCCTTCAAGCATTTTATAAGAATATAGCTTTGCTCTTAAGCCTACAAACTCTTCTATTTGTCTCCCCGCTGCTTCGTCTTTGAACATTCCCAAAACTTTCTTGTTTTGCCCCGATTTTATGCCAGAAGGATGATTCTGTGGATACTCACTTGTATCGAATTTTGTTTTAATGTCTTCACTAATGTCCTTATAAAAATCATCAGTTAAAATTTCATACATCAAAGAGTCAGTATCAGTGAATAAAAGCTTTGCTCTCTTGTTATATTTATTTTTGATGTAGTTGTAATGAAAATCGTACATTATTGTTTTACTTAAATCAAGTATGCACATGCCTAAGTAGATTGGTTTATTGTACACTAGCTCTGTTCTTTTCATATTAATAGCAATCAAGTTTTCGTCAAAGATTGTACAATGATCAAAATTAGGTTTTGATGCTAGTTTCGACGCTTTTATAGCATCTGTGACTAATCTAACATCCACTCTCTTTTCAATATTTTCCATAGTTTTGCCAAAGACTGAATTGTTCATCAGTTTGAAGAAATCCTTGTCAAAATCATTGCATGCTTTTGTTCTCAATTCTGTATTGAGGTCTATATACTCTTTCAGCCATTCACTCTCTTTAAATTTTATTCCTCTGTGAATTTTAGTTATTTTCAATCCTAGGCGTTCATATAATTTTAAAGTTTCATAATGAACAACGTATTTTTTCTTATTGTTTAAATTTGGAATTAATTTATTTACTGTAGATCCTTCAGGCTTTATACATTCAGGAGCAAGTGGATAATCATTATGAAGATCATGCAGTTTTTTTGAATATTTTAGGTCAACCTCTAATATGCAACTTTTATTTTTCCAGTTATTCAATTCATCATTAGTCATCCATTTAAATCCGTGGGTAGGTAATTTTTTTCGCATTCCTACTCCATATAAATTATTACAATCTAGATATGCCAAAAAAGATGATGGTTTGTTTTTATCAAACGCTTCACCCATGTATTTATTATTGGCTTTTCCATATCGATTTGATATAGTGCATATTCCACCACGTACTCCGCGTCTAATCATGAGTAGCATATCATAATCACTGAGGAGCTCCAAATTAACTTTTGTCATTTTTAGAGCAGCATCCCAAGCTAAGCCTGGAGACGTATAATACCATGCGGGATCTAATTTATAATTAGACATGCATACATCTCTAAAATTTTCAAATATATCAGCTAACAAAAGGACATCTGAAACATTATAGATATCATGATACTCTCTTAGTGAACGACAGCTAAATTCTTTCCATACATTTTCTGCATGCTCATAGTCCTCGTTGCTAATATCAGAATCATATAATTTTGAATAAAATACATGCTTTGGAGGTAGTTTAGTTTCATTGAGGCGTACAATTGAATCTACATAATCGTATGGATAAATACCCTTAACTAATAGAAGATCTCTTTGTTTTCCAGAATAAAATCTATTCAAATTTTTATACTGGTCTTTGTGAAGATTTTTTGAGAGTGATTCAAGACTGGAGGACATAAAACTGAAACTATCTAAAAATCTCAGTTCACGTTTAACATGCATTTCTTTCCCATCTTTTATGAATGTATCGACAATTACTTCTTTACTAAATGATATGTACTTTTCCTCATTAATAGGTATGCATTTTATATTTTCACCCTCTTTTCCGCGTAGTTTCTTGATAAATAAATGACCATCATAGCCAGAGAGATTATGAAATAGTACTGGAATAAATTTTGGGACTTTGAAATTTAGATTGCATTTATTGTGTGCAGCACCCCTATATGATCCAGTAAGATGGCAGTGATCTGTTACTCGATCTTTTTTTAACTTTTCACCGCATATATGGCATTTAGTAGCATTGTTAAAGCTCTCTTCATCTCTTTTGGTAAAGATCATTTTTTTACTAAACTTAAATTTATTATATATTGCTTTGATATCCTCTTCTAAACTATCTATGAATTTCTGAGCAACATCGTCGTCCTCTGAGGTTGCTGTAAATGTAACTGGAGCGTTGGAGTACAGAGTATCATCAAAACATTTAATGTAATAACAAAATGAGCTAGGGGTGTGTTTTTGATACTTATTTGTGTATGATTTATTTGAAGAAGGTTGACAAGAATGTACTGGTTTATTGAATGATTCAAAATCGGCATAAACAACAAAGGGTACTTTCATCGTTCTATTGTAATTAGTAAAACTCAACATAGTATTCGGTTCAGGTAGTTTAACTTTTGTGGGAGCATTTTTTTTACATTCCTTTTTATGTTTACTAAGGGACTTTTCTGTTGGATAGCTAATAAAACATCTTAAGCAAAAATAGCATTTACCATCATGCTTACTTATTTGAGATGATAACAATCTGCTTAGACTTTTTACTAGGCAATAATGTTGATTTTCATCTTCTGAAATTAAGAGCAATACCACTTGATGTTTTCTTTCATATTTACTGATCCTGAGTGGATATACATCATTTTCATATCCTAAAACATTCACGGAAATTTTCTTATTTTGTCTTTCAAATCTATCAATATCGCTTAATGCCATTGGGAAACTTATTCCACTAAAATTTAAAAGTTCAGCTTGTTTTCTAAGACTGCTGTCAATTCTTTCAGGATTTAATTTACTTTCTTTAGGATTCAATGCACGTGCAACTGCCCACTTAAAACACTGATCATCTTTGTTTTTCAAATTAATAATTGCCTTTTTATGTTTCAATTTCTTTGGTAAATCTATGTATGATGAACCTCTAAGAGGTCTGTACTTGACTGTATGCATTCTCAAATCAATAACTGATCGAAACACCCAGTTACTTCCTTGCATTTGAAAGTTAGCAAGAGACTCCATTGCTCGTTGCTTCATTCGTTTGAATACTTTGTTTACGTCGGTTGCTTTTAAATTCACTTCCGTTTTAGATTTAAATGAGGCAGGCTTTAAATTTTCTTCTCCTGTTTTAATATCAACTTTTGACATTAGGCAGTTTAAAGTCATTATAACTTTGGTCTGCCGTTTGCTAGCAAGTAAATTTATAATTGATTCTTTAGCACTATCTAAAAATCTATCTGGATCGTAACCTCCTATTCCATTTATTTTGTATTCTTTTGCAAATTTTTTCAAACCTGATTTACTTTCATGTACTTCAAAAGAATCAGTCTTGCCATACAGTTTTAATATTTTCTTTACAAATTTGGATACCTTTGGTTTGGGAGGTTTATACTCTTCAATAAATTTAATGAAAGCATTGAATTTCGTTTGAATTGTATTGTAGGCTTCATGAGCCATACTCTTTAGCGTTTGTACACTATTTTTGATCGATCCTATGGGAGATAAAAGCTTTTTAGGATTTAATATTGACGATTTTATTTCAGGGATTGGTTCATCGAGTATTGATTCACTTTTAATTTTAGTATTGATATTTTTAATGTTAGGAGCTTTTACATCAGAAATAAGTATGTCAGACATTGGTTTGCTTTTTATTTCATTTTTAATATTCAATTTTTCTAGCAGTACAGATTTTTTCATGTTCCAATAATCTTTCATATTTTGTTCTTTCGCAATTTCACGTAACTGTTTTACTGTCACATTTTCATTGACTGTCATTATTTATATATAGAAAATATTTTTTCTTTAAATTATTTTTTTCATTTTTTCAAAGTTCAGTACCAATTATATATCACAGTAAATGATATATAATTATTGGTTCTGTGCTTCTTCCATCCTTCTCTTATGCTTTTTAGACCTCAGGTGAAGTGTTTTATATTTATTAGTGTACGTTTCATTACACATATCACATGTCCAAATTTTTGAAGGATAATTTGTAATAACTACTTCAGTTTTTTCTTCCTTTTCATCACTGTCACTGCAAGTAGTACAGCTGGAGTTAATAATAAAATTTTTAAGACTATCCAACAGATTCGCTGATATTTTTGAAACACCTTGTATATCAGGTTCATACCATTGAATTAATTCATTGAATCTTTTGAGCATTATGTGATCCTTCTTTGACATTTTATATAGAAAAATATTTTATTTAAGAAATTTTTTACAAAATAATTTTATATCTTATAAAATTGTATTATCAAATATCTGACTACTTCAATTCTATAAAACCTGCATTCTCTCTGTTATTGAAACCATCAATTTCTGCGTATAGTTTTCCAATAAATTTTCCTTTAATGATTTTTCTTACTAAAAATTCAAATTGCTTAGGATATTTTTCAATCTTCTTTGCTAGTTAATAGATTTCGTTGAAAAGACTTCAATAGTATTATCTTCACCATTTTTTATTACTTTCAGTATATATGATTCACCATATGTACTCTTTATTGGTTTAATATGGTTAACAAGATATGCTTCATCAACTTCCAGATCTTGAAATTTCGTAATTGGAGTGGATGTGGAGTTGTTTGTCATTTTATTATATAAAAATATTTTATTTAAGAATTTTTTTCATTATATCATTTTGAAATTTTATAAAATTATTTTAACTTTTTCAATTTCTACTAGAATTATAGACCATGCAGGGAAAAATAGACTTTATGATCAAATATTTAACATTTTCGATTTCTATTAGAATTGTAGGACATGCAGTGGGCTGTTTTCTATGAATCTGTATATTTACTTCTTTCAAATTTTCCTGTAAATATATATAATGCAGGAAAAAGTGAAAATATTTTTTTAACTTTTTAACTTTTTTTTATTTTTCCTATAAATATAGAACATTAAGGGAATTTTTGGTACTTTTTTAACTTTTTTCATTTCTACTGTAATTATTAGTTGTTCAGGGAAAAGTTTGTATATTTTTCAAAAAATATTTATTTTTTAATTTTTTAATTTTCTCCTATAATTATAAAACGTTCAGGGAAAAGTTGGTATCATGCTAGTGATTTACTTTTTTTCAAATTCTACTGTAATTATAGCTCGTGCAGTAAAGTATTTTTTAACTTTTTAAAAATTTTGAAAAATATATTTTTCAAAATTTTTTTAATTTTCTCCTATAATTATAAAACGTTCAGGAAATTTTTCCTGCATGCCGGTGAACTGTCATTTATATACTACTTGCAGGCATTAAAAATTCTTCTCAACTATGACTTTCTATTAGGTTTAGCAAATTTACAGTAATTGATTGGTCTTTTTGTTTACAGCTCTACACTGTAGATAAAATCAAATAGTCTGCGACATCCTATTGACTTATTATATATAGGAATGAAATAGCAAGCTGAAGCAAGAAGTTAACCCATTTATTATTCACAAGTAACCCCCGAATATCATACATGATACATCATATAATCATGTATATATACCATTGATATCATATCATCTTCCCTTGAATCTCAGTTTTAGCAAGGGTTATATTAAAGCACGACAAAAATCTGGAGAAAAATACAACTGATTAATTATTCTTAGAAGCAGAAAACAATACCAAAATATCAAATATAGGTCTGTATACCAGGTCTGATATACACTATTACACTAAACAATGATTAACAATGATTGCCGTGCTTCGTGAATGTGAATAATGAAGCTAACGAGGTGGACAAAGAAAACAGCAAACAACCTCAACTAAAGGCTATTACTCTTAGCACCACAGATGTTCGAAGAGTTTTAAAGATGAGCTCAACCACTGGTTCAACCACTGGTTCAACCATTGGCTCAAACACTGGCTCAACCACTGGCTCAACCACTGGCTCAACCACTGGCTCAACCACTGGCTCAACCACTGGCTCAACCACTGGATCACGCACTGGTTCACCCACTGCCTCAACCACTGGTTCAACCACTGGCTCAACCACTGGCTCAACCACTGGTTCAACCACTGGCTCAACCACTGATTCAACCACTGGCTCAACCACTGGCTCAATCACTGGCTCAATCACTGGCTCAACCACTGGCTCAACCACTGGCTCAACCACTGGTTCAACCACTGGTTCAACCACTGGATCACGCACTGGTTCACCCACTGCCTCAACCACTGGTTCAACCACTGGCTCAACCACTGGCTCAACCACTGGTTCAACCACTGGCTCAACCACTGATTCAACCACTGGCTCAACCACTGGCTCAATCACTGGCTCAACCACTGGCTCAACCACTGGCTCAACCACTGGTTCAACCACTGGCTCAACCACTGGCTCAATCACTGGCTCAATCACTGGCTCAACCACTGGCTCAACCACTGGCTCAACCACTGGCTCAATCACTGACTCAATCACTGGCTCAACCACTGGCTCAACCACTGGCTCAACCACTGGATCAACCACTGGCTCAATCACTGGCTCAACCACTGGCTCAACCACTGGCTTAACCATTGGTTCAACCACTGGATCCTAGGAGAGCAGAATAGTGACTGCTCTGATCACCTATCAGCAGGAATATGCTCAATGGACAAGTTATTTAGAGGAGCTACAGAAGCAGTTTGTTTAAAACTACACCTCACATGCTGTATTAATAATACAGAACAACAAATGTAAGCCCCGATTGTTTGTTTTCTACGATGCAACAATAAATGTACAGCTGATAATAAATATTATATATATTATTAAATATTTAATTTTTAACCCCCTGACAAGGAGATTCTTTATTTTAATCTTGCTCTCCACTCCGAAGTGTTGTGTCACCAAACGTACCACGGAAACAAACTACATTGTAACGCTGCAGAGCCATTGATAATCGTTGACACAGATAATAATAATTATTAATATTATTACATGTAAAGTTTAATATATTTCTTAATTTAAATTGAAAAATTTGTCATGCATAACTGCAGTTATGCCAAAAAAATACGATCCATCTGTTTGAATGATCGAGAAAATTAAAAAGAAAAGAAAGGATTAATTATAAAAACAAAAATAAAAGATTGGAGTATGAAAAGAATGCATTTTTGACAGTTCACAATTGCATTTCAAAATAATAACGCTATAAAATATCATAAAGATATCAATATACATCACTTTGCTCCGAATACAACACTGAAAAATACATAATGCATTAACAAATACAATACAACAAATACACCATATAATAAATTAAAACCCATGCCCTGATCCTCGTTGCAAAGATCTAAGAGTAGCATTCAATTGTAAAGAAAACCATCTACACAGTGGCACAAGTGCATAGTGGCACAAGGGCGAAGTGGCACAAGGGCAGAATGGCACAAGGGCAGTGGTACAAGGCCGGAGTGGCACAAATCATCTACACAGTGGCACAAGGGCAGAGTGGCACAAGTCATCTACAATGTGGCACAAGGGTACAGTGGCACAAGTCATCTACACAGTGCCACAAGGGCAGAGTGGCACAAATCGTTCACACAGTGGCACATGGGCAGAGTGACACAGTTAGTTCACACAGTGGCACAGATGAAACCGAATACACACTGAAAGTACAACGGATGACCAAGCATCTGATGTCAAAACTACATTCAACGCTATATGAATAATACTAGCAGCTACTTCAACCATTCTTCTAAATTCTTTCTTTAACTTAGTTTTTCTGTTCGACAAATCGGCTCTATTACAGTGAAATATGAACTAAACTACTTTGTTATCAATAAACGTGCACTTTACTCATTTTAAAAGTTTGATGAAAATATAAGCATGCCTTCCCGAGAAATGGCTGTTAATGTGGAGAGATATTTTTTGCAACACCCTGTAATAGCAATGAAAGCCTTTCTATGGCTAACAGCTGCCAATAAATAGCCAAACAGCATGAATGAGAGACTAGAGTGTCTATTCTATAGGCGATGTTTAGGGTAACAATGTAGCGACTGATCCTGAACTATCAACCCCGCACTTACGAAAAAATCAACCTCTAAACCAATAAGCCACAGGCTGGGCTCAATATTAATTCAGCGAGCAGGCATGTTTCATACACTCATACAGAAACAAGAAACGGTCATCTTCAAGAATTCATTAAATTTCTACAGAAATAATCTTGAAAATTTTCTATTAAGGTCGGCTAAAAGTTTCACCGGAATATTTATATCTTTCAATAGGATTTCAATGACTGATGGGCAGTTCAAAATATCTTTCAATAAATAGCAGAATGAAAAAAACCTAAAACAATGCAAAAATATACATCACTAAATGATAGAAAGATGAATGTAAAAAAGTATATATATGTAAATATATATATATGTAAATATATATGTATATAAATATATATATATATATAAAGACTTATTTAAGTATTAATTAGAGTAAACCAGTACATTTTCTTAATAACTTCGCTATATCACATTATAATTTATAATGAAATGTTAGCTTCGTTGCTGTTGCTGCCTATGATGCTGCTGCAGAGGCTGAACCGTTGTATATTTACTATATATATACACAGACGCCATCACAAGCGAAGATCCGACCGAGAACAAAACCGTTAACTCAAAATTAAACAAATACATGCACAGAACGCACGACAAAACAATCGCCAGCGACGACGCGAACCCCTTCAGAATGTTGTCAGCGTACTTGACGACCACGGCGACCATTATCCCACCGAACGACTGCAGGGCAATCACCACCCACACTACCCAATCGTATCCGTGAAAGAACCCCTTCGTTTGCAGCGCAATTCCGTCGCTAACAATCACTGTCAGAGAGCCAAAAGCGAGACCTATCACGCCTAGCTGGATGTTTCTGACGTATAGGGACTGAGGAGTTCCTTTCAAGAGTTTCTCGAAGTAGACTCCTGCGAAGCCAGACAGTATTGCTGACACCACCACCATTAGGAACCCCAGTAGGCGGTTCTGACTTACTGGCGGCTTCTTGGCAGCATTCTTAGACACGCGGCTGGAATTATGACTGGGATTCTTAAGATTCAAAGCTTGCAGATTCCGCATTAAGATTCTTCTGTCTGGCAAAGATGCAGATTGAACGACGGATTGAGAAATGTTTGTAGAGATTTTGCTATTTTGGTCAGACAATTTAGAGTTGAAGCTATGGGAGATATTAAGATGCGCAGCACCGGGAATGTTAGTCCTGTGGTAAGAGCTCAACTGCTCTGATCTACTTGCCGATGACGATTTTGGACCGGAAGTGGGCTGCAATTGAACGGTGGCTATGCCAATGAAGAGTACGACCAGCGATACCCACTGCAATCGAGAAAGTTTCTTATTGAGCATGGTAACGCTGAAGAGAGCGGTGGTTAGAATCTTGAGCTGGTACGACACCTGCGCAACAAGAACAACAAGAAAAAATTACAGCGCAACCAGCCTCAAAGAATCACACAGCGCTATGAAATAAGGCAATAAAAAGCTCTGTTGATTCAAGCTAAAATGATAGAGCACGAGAAATCTTGCAGATGAATTGGTAGAACTACAGGGCAAAGAAGAGGAGGAAAATGTTTCATACCAACACATACGAAGGACTTCATCGACAAACCTGACTGTTTACGCTCACATCAAACTCAATGTAAGCACCGCATCAATCCAACAAATCTATACTCAATTCGTACGAATTCACTCGTAAAACTCTCAACATCTGAAAAATGTTTTATCACAAATTTCTGGAGTGCCTAGGCTACAGAAATTACCACAAAATTTTCTAAGACGAATGGAAGAGATTTTGAAACAAAGAGGAGTGGAGAAGGGTTATTCGTATCCTAGTTAAAGTGGGATTAAATGGAAGATAATGATTATGCTGATGATGATGATCACAAACAATTTCAGAGTTCAGAACCACGACCGAGCTGCGATGAAGAAAAATAGCTCCCATTGCGAACGAAAGACCAAGATCCAGAGCTCTCTGCCAGCTTGTGTTCACTCCCATTCCTCGACAATTTCACTACATCCAGAGATAATAAATTCAATCAGGAGGATTCCAATTTCATCCATTTCCCCATCCATCTAACAGTTTGGGTCTTCAGCTTCATTAATTTTCGACAGTTATTTCAGTTTATTTCAATCTACTCCATATTCACGTTTTTCCACAATGTATCTTGTCACTTCATTTTCAGCATCAGTGTTTTTAAATTCAAACTCACTTTGCTAGGTTTTCAGACTTTGAATTGCTAATAATATCAGTTAATCTTTCCTATTTCTTAATCAAATATGATTTCAGTTCAGTTTTAATGTCAGTTTCACAAATCACTTCAGTTTCAATATTAGTTTAAGTTTCAATGAAGTTTTCAGTTTTTAATTTAAAAATCACTTTAGTTAGATTTTCAGATTTTGAATTTCCATATTATATCAGTTTCACTATCATACTTTTTAATCATAAATGATTTCAGTTCAGTTTTAATTTCAGTTTTCACAAAATCACTTCAGTTTCAATATTAGTTTTAAGTTTCAAATTCAGTTTTCAGTTTGCAGAATAAGTTCGGCAAAGTATGAAGTCGACAAGGCTTCTTACAGATGCACTGGATAATAAGACAATTGCTAGTACTAGTAATAATAACTACTAGTAGTAATAATAATAATAATAATAATAATAACAACAATTAGAGTGCTACTGTCATCAATGACAACATCTAGCACTATTGAGACAAAATCAAGCCGGCGAGCAAAAAGAAGGTCCAAAACGGTGCAAATTCCAAAATCCAGATAATCAGTCCATAGTACCAGAAAACTAGCACTGGATAGCTAATCAGATACATTATGACATCTACTGGATAACAAGATGATTACTAGTACTTTAAAACTAGTCAGATACATTATGATATATATCATTTACATAAACTTTTACAGTTATGCTTAAAAGTTCAAAATTCCCATACGTGTGTACAAATAGAATTTAATATATATATACAGACTGCGTCAAAAAAATTGACAGAAAATTTTCTGTAACTTTGTTATCTGATGTCTCTTTGTCATGTAAATTTTAGCAATAATACATGGTCCAATTTTACACATATGCCAAAAAAGTGATGAAAATATATGCACCAAAATTCGAGTTACAGATCTTTTTGGGCCATGCCCCAACCTTTTATAGATTTTTTAAAAATGCCCTGGGCTGTATAAGGCCCTGGGCTAAAATACAAGATAAAAAAGACTTTATTTAATTAAAAGAAAGATGAAAAATATTTAAAATAGTTCCTCTACGCTCTGGGAGGCCGCATTCGCCAATGTGCCACGAACGCATACAGCATTAAAACGCTGGAGTGCAACAGATAGGCGCTGCCATAGAAAGGCTTTTTCTCGTCGGTCGCCTGTAATGGCACTGGTTCTCCTGCCTAATTCGTTAATGAAGTCAGACGCGGCAGAGTTGATGGGGCCCAATGTCTCAAAAGCAATCGGCAGGAAGATGTAGCTGCTAGAGACTGCGGCATATTTAAGTGTCTTCCTATTGGCAGCGGCTTCAGCAGCTGAGCCAGCAGCAGCGCATGAAAGACTGAGATTGCTTGCTGAGAATGTGTCCGTCACAGTGACATCCCAGCTGATACACTTGCCTTCTGCCCAAGGAGTCTGAGATACACCGTCCGGTCGTTTCCCATCAGAGCGGCTCAAACCCTGGGGCTCTTTTATGGCCGGAATATTTGCGCGAGTTAGAGCATGCCATATCAGATCATTCAGATACTGGTGTCTGCTGATTCTGCCAGCACTCCGCATGCACGAAAGGCCGTGAGTGCCCAGAGCATTGACCGATGCTCCGCAGACACAGTTGCGTGGCTCACAAATCGTAGAGCCCAGCCGAAGACCAACCGCTACTCTCACTGCCTCGTCATTCAGGCGGAGGCCACAGGAAGATAAAGGCAAGGCTTTCAACCAGTCTCCACTATGAAGAGTAGAAACAGCAATCAGCTGGGCCTTTTCTTGTGGGATTTACGCCTTCTCGAGGAGTTCCGAGTGGGCAATGGCAGAGATTTTGGAGTCCCAGGCCTTCATGGACTTAGACACCATTCCAATAGGCGCCTCCGATAAGGATAGAGCAGGCCAAATGCCTTGAACCCTGGCTACCTCTACATCGATGAACTGAGGAGATAGATATAGATTCTCCTACAGAAAATTTTCTATAACTTTGGTATCTGATGTCTCCTTACCTCATAAATTGAAGTGATTATTCATGGTCCAATTCTACATGTATGCTGAAAAATTTATGGAAATAGATGCACCACATTTCGAGTTACAGATCATTTTGCGCCATGCCCCTACCTCTTATCCTCGCATTACGAAATACAGAATAAAATTCTCAGATCTGAGCGATCTATTTAAATGCGATACAAGGCACTAAATTTAAATGCAACATATATCACTCTATTTAAATGCAACCTAGTGCACTTTTATTGTTAATATAACATATGACGCTTTATATATTATATAACATGTAGCATCTTACTTAAATACATCATTTAGCACTGTATTTAAATACAAAATGCACGCTTATAGCACTTTATTTAATTAAATACAACATAGAGCATACCTTCAATGCCATATAGCAATTTATTTAAACATAACATAGCACTTCCTTTTAAGTGCAACATATATAGCACTTTACATAACAAAATATTTATGTAAATAAAAGAAATTTAAATAGAAATACAGAAGCTACCTACCAGAAAAGTTGTGGTCTTATTCATTTATTTAAATGCAACATAAGGCACTATAATATATAGCAAATACAAAAATATAACAAACTATCCAAACACATTAGAGCACTTTCTTTAAATACAAAAACATCTTCAAATACACTTTTTTAACACAATATAGAGCAAATATAAGCTATTTAAATAGAAATACAGAAACTACCCACCTGAAAAGTTGTGGCCTCGAGGTTCGACAAAGCAACATAGAGCAGGTTGTTCTGTACCATATAGATAACGGCAGGCACGGAGATCTTGAGGCAGTCGAGAGGCTGCTGCAGAATGGTCAGGTTCAAGTGTCGCAGCATATTCCACACTCCCTTCTCCTGATAGATCACTATGACGATGCAAACGACGAGCTTGAAGATCTCCGCCATTATGACGGCCGTCGTTGCCATGAACATGTCGCCCGGGCGTGTCCTCACGTAGCGCATGACGAGAATGAGCGCTGCGTTCTGCAGGGTGAGTAGAACAAGACTGACGTATTTCATCAGTGACGTAGCTGAAAATACAAGACACATGTTCGTAATTTTGGTTTCTTATTTATATGTAATTTTTGTCCATTTCAATTTATAAAATCCATAATTTATTTAAATATTTTTATTTATCAAGCTTCAGTTTTTAGTTGCTGAACACATATCACTCAAAATACATTACATGCCTACATATACTTAAGAATATATGATATCACTACATTCTGTAGAATAATTAATTACTTTTCTACTGCTAAAAACTACGAACAATCACTCAAGTTCTTGCCTTAAGGCATTATGAATTAATAAACCATTAATAAAACGTAAATATTAACATTCCTATACAGTGAATTGCTAGAGTTAGATCTCTCTCTTTTCAGTGTACATATTCATACTCAAAGTCCACTTTCTCGTTCCATAAGAGCACTCCTTTGATCAACAAGTTTATCCCTTCACAAAGTCTATGCCTTATCCATACCTTATGTAGCCTATAGCTCGGGAAAAGACTAAAAAAAGTATGGCTTCTGAGGTGGTTTCCCGTTGCCTTCCTCAGTTAGATGGATTAATTGCCATTTAATCCTGAAGGAAAATATTTCATGGTGAGGTGGGTCCCCTCTTGCCAACCTCAGATCCTGCCTTAGTCGCCTCGTTAGAGTTATATATCAGGAGTTATATATCAAGTCTCAATTAGATCGACAAGCTTTAGTATTTGCTGAAGGGATACCCTGCAGCGATGCATCGACACCAGGTTTCACCGTTGACACGTGAGATTCCTGCTCCCCAATCTGCTGAGAGCTGTGACTACGGAGATGTGTGTATCCAGTGGGCGACCCCTCATGATCCCGACTCGCCTTAGAACTCATGAGAAATAAAAGAACTCAGCTCCAAAATATCAGCGTCCACGGGAAGGATATAATTTCCTACAATTCCTAACTATTTCAAATCAATACTGTAATCATTCCATTTTTTGTTTTTAGTAGTATTACGAATACTGTTACGTTATTCCTAGTCTCTGAAAAATTTAAAGCAAGCACTTTAAAATAATATCAGTAGGATTTATTGATAGAGAATTAGTGAAGTGGGCGGTGTTTGCTGCACAAGGTAAGAGCTATCTCTGAAGCTAACGGAATATCGCAGAAGTCAATTGACACCCAAGCTAAAGCTTAATGTTACCATGATGATACATAAATATTATTAAGTCCAGAATCAATTTAAAAATTAAGTGCACCTAATACTTAGGCCAAATCCTACGAAAATATTAGTAAAAAATAAAAACCCGCACAATTCTAATGAAATGTGTATAACCATACCATCAAAATGAGTGATATATAGCATTACTGATGGTCATTATATAGGCCTACTATAGTGTGAGTCTAATTTTTTACTTAACTTTATAACAGGCTACATCACTTTTATCAAGTGAGATACTGTTCAAAACTTTGCTCAGGCTTGATGATGGATTTATGTGCCAACCTTCAGGAAAATAATATGAACTTTAATCTTTAGACTTCAGATTAATACCTGTGAAAGAGTATAAGTTTATGGACTAATTCTACACATAGAATCAATCTAAATGAAGCAGTACAAGTTTAAGACATGTTGATATGTTGACATAAAGTCTGTATGATTTGATTAATATTAATTGGTTTTAGTTAAGAGCCTGATGAGTCTTACACAAGCATATAATTGCTTCCTGACTCTGTAATGTTATGTTAAGAGTGAGCCGACTTATCTGAATTGGTCTTCATTAAATATTTCTTGATTAATCGAACTAAAACCTGGCAAGGGGTGAATCCTAGTAGGCCTTCAGTTTAGCTAATCCTTTTGCTGGAGTATGAGGATTATAGGTCTATTAATATCAATATATAATATAATAGAATACAATACAATGCATTCTAATATAATATGATATAATATAACATTATATAATAATATAATATAATTAGGATAATATAAAAAATATTCACTATATAATAACTATGTTAATATCAATTTTGCAACATTCACATACTTTCTTTACTGCAAATTTAGAAATAATATAAAATGAATAATCGTAATTAATTAATATATAATAGTATTTAGTTTCACTAGGTTAATTAATTAATAATCAAAAATTTAACATTTAATTTGACCATTTTATTTAAGGCGCACCTGCCACGCAACGTAAACAAATGTCGTCACTTCTTACAATCCATCAAACAAGCCAAAGTTAAAGTCAAGGTCAACTTGCAGCCCAAGAAAATTATTAAAATTAAGCTTATAGGCCTATACTAAAAGTTGAATTACTATACTGCATTTAATATATATCTTGGGCTTTGACAAATTGCAACTGATCGGAATCTTTTTAAAGTTCCTTACAGAAGCTGAGCAGGAATTCTCCCTGATCAACTCCAATTAAATTCTATCAATGTCGCTATATGCAGATACTATTATAGATGATCACCTACTTACTTAGTAGCTCTTTTTCTCTCTCTCTCTCTCTCTCTCTATATATATATATATATATATATATATATATATATATATATATATATATATATATATATATATATATATATACGGGCTTATGTATACGCGTAGATCGACCAACGTACCGACCTCACAACACTGTATAAACTAGACTACATGTATATATAGATAGACCGTAGATGCATACAATTGATCCTACATGGACTAAATATACCTCATCAACACTTGTATAGTATACGTATCTGCATGTATACTGAAGTACGTATACTATACAAGACAGTATATACAGGTACGTAGATCATCCACTTTAATTGTCCTATATATATATATATATATATATATATATATATATATATATATATATATCAACACGTGTATAGTATACGTATCTGCATGTATACTGAAGTACGTATACTATACAACACAGTATATACAGGTACGTAGACCATCCACTTTAATTGTCCATGTATATATATATATATATATATATATATATATATATATATATACATGTATATATATATATATATTTATATCATCAACATGCACTAGGTAGACCAATCACTTGTTCTATAGTCCTATATAGTCTATATACATCATGAATAAGCTACTAGGTATAGATCAAGCACTAGCTTACCCAAGTCTCTAATGATTTCAACTATAGGTAACTGCTATATAGCGCTAATCCTGATAAAAGTTTTAGTTTCAGTTCTCGTCCTAGTTCCGGTACTGATCGACCACTAATCGATCCATAGCCCGTTAGGCTGTATATCCCCTAGGCCTAGGCCTACCATATATAGGCCTACCATTTCAATAATTACTGGAGTCACGTACTGCATCGATCATACTGAATATATATAGCTTTGTGTTATAGAGAGAGAGAGAGAGAGAGAGAGAGAGAGAATGAGAGAGAGAGAGAGAGATAGAAATAGAGATAGAGAAAGAGAGAGAGAGAAATAGAAAGTAAAAGAGAGAGAGAGAGAGAGAGAGAGAGAGAGAGAGAAGAGAGAGCTATAGAAATAAAGGGCGCGAGAGAAATAGAAAGAGAGAGAAAGAGAGGAAAAAGAGAGATAGAGAAATTACGAGAAAGTTATGCCTAGATTTAGAGATCGAGAGGGGGAGACAGAGAGAGAGCGAGAGAGATGAGAAAGAGAGAGAGATAGTGAGAGAGAGAGAGAGGGAGACAGAGAGAGAGCGAGTGCAGAAAGAGAGAGAGAGATAGTGAGAGAGAGAGAGAGCGAGAGCAAGAGAGAAACGGAATTAAAATATTTCTGTATAGGCCTATATCTTTCTATAGAAAAACGTCCACAATAAAATCTGAATCTGCTCATCCTTTTTTTTACTTTGACTTATAAAATATTTTAAGCAATCGTGTAGGGGCCTATATGTATATAGGCTGTAGGCCGCAAGCTGCATACAGGTCTATATTTTTATAATTATATAGTGCATAATAATAAAATAATTAAAATTAAATTAAATTAAAATTAAATAAATAAAATTAAAATAATTTTTGGCCATGCAGTAGAGGGTTAACAAAAAGTCTAAAGAAAGACACAAAGATAAAGATAGTGAAAACTTTGGTTTGGACCACGCTATTATATGGATGTGAAACATGGACCTTAAGGAAGGAAGATATTAGAAAACTGGAGGCATTGGAAATGTGGATTTGGAGAAGAATGGAGAGGATTAGCTGGACTCAAAAGGTTACAAATGAGGAAGTCCTGGAGAGAGTTGGCACAGATAGACAGTTGATAATGTATTAAGAAATAGGAAGAAGAGATGGATAGGACACATTCTAAGAGGGGAAGGTCTATTAAAAGAGGTCATAGAAGGTAGAATGAAAGGAAAAAGAGGCAGGGGCAGGCCGAGATTAGGTATGTTAGATGATTTAAAGACCCACTCATATGTTGAAATGAAGAGGAAGGCGGAAGACAGAGAAGAGTGGAGGCGTTATGTACCATGGACCTGCCAGTAGGCAGTGCACTAAGAGAGAGATAGTGCATATATGTAGACTGCACAATGTACATGGCTTAATATGTGACTAAAGTATGTGACTAAGTGTGACTAAGTGACTGTATACTTAATTATTTATATTATGCACTATACTGTGTATTTAACATACAGTGATCGGCTAAAAATAAATGTAATTATATATAGACAACCGTAGGCCCCCTTCCTATAGCCGCTCAATGTCGTTATATATGTAGGCCTATCTAATATTTAAATGAGTTCTGTAAGCTACGACATATAGCATCTCTAGAATTAACAAAATTACACTTTCACGATTCGTCAGATATTGCAGGTGAAATGTCATGTTCAATGCTTTGAGCTTAATAATACAACGTTTAGTAATATATCGGCCTACAACTGCTAATTGCTATTTGAGCTAGTATAAGAAAAATCATTTATTAGCAGACACGCATTTGTCTCCGCTCAGTATAAATCCATCACAGCATTTGGGACAGCTCCTGAAATAAAAATTAATTAAATGATTAATTAAAATTAATTAAATTACGTACTATGTATATCAAATGATATTTTAAACAATATTTTTACCTCGTTATAAGTTGCACCATATGCAGAATATTCTATTAAAGTTCTAATCTAATGTGATTTTATTTAATTATATTTTTCATTTTGAACAAGTAAATCAATATAGGCCAACTAAACTATACTTAACTGGTTGTACTTAGCTTGCAACTATGTACTATGTATATAATAGGACTGAGCGAAAATGTATTCCTAATTAATTCATTCATCAACCTGAAATAAGTTATATCACTAAGTTCATTTCCATCATTATCATCATCATCTCTTAATTCTTAGTTTAACCCGGGTCGGGATACGAATAGACTATCTCCAATCTAGCCTGTCCCACACCATATCATCAGTGACAGTCAATCCCCTATTTTGCATGTCCTTCTTAATCACTAAGTTCATTTTCTAATACATAAATTGAAAACTTAGTAAATTTACAACTTCATTAATGAACTGCTACATGGGTTAACCTGGGTAGTATATAGTCCATGATGATATAGAACATTAATGAACTACTATATTGGTTAACCTGGGTAGTATATAGTCCATGATGATATAGAACCAGGTATCGTTGACCAGACAGGGTCTGTCACAAGGCTGCGTCTCAATGGCCGCTAGGGGCGCTTCAGTACATCTGTAAATCAATCAATGAATCAAAAAATCAGTAAATCAATCAATCAATAAATCCATAAATCAACAAACCAATACTTCAATAAATCAGTAAATCAATCAATAATTCAATAAATCAATAATTCAATAAATAAATAAATAATTCAATAAATCAGTAAATCAACCAATCTATCAATCAACCTGTCGGTTTGTAAACATATTCAGATCAATCAATACAACGCCAATAAACATTTCGTAAAAACAAGTTGTATAGGTTGGCGACTGCGGGAAGTTTCTTTCATCCTAGTTTTATTACGTTGTTAGTGAAATTTAAAGTTTTTGCAATATTTATAAGCTGCTATAATTAGTATCAAATGAAGAAATCGCCATTTAGACTTCTCAGAAAATAATGGCCAATAATTTTATTCTGATGGTATAGCATAATTCTTGTGTTTTGAAGTATTTTCATTTTAAACGCAATAAAAAGAACTCCGTAGAGAGTATTTGAAGTGTTCATCCGTAAATTAAGTGGCCTAGTCCGCAAGGAAACATTTACAGCCTTAGGCCTACTGTGAAATGACAATATACTGTATGGCCTATGTTTAGTAAAGCTAATAAAGCTAAAAGCTAATGTTAACGTCAGTTTCGTCCCTCAAAAGCGATGTCAGTGACGGGAGAGCCCAGGATTTGAACCCCGCACATAGTGATCCGCTGTCGAATACCTTACCGGCTTTGCCACTGCCTTCACCCAGTGTGTCACTAACAAATAAATAGGATGAATGGACCGATGTAGTAGATTTATGAGCTAGATTACAGCTGAGTCAGCAAACGAAACTGTTCCTGTGGTCGAACCCAGAATCCTCGAGTTTCTTTAATTTAGAATAAGACGTTGAATGACTAAACGGGCCCTGATTCTCCTTAATATATTACCTGGTCGTCCCGCAGATCCTATATCGTTGTCGTTGACTGCAGCCTCCACACTGACAGTAGTGGTTCAAACACGGGCTCCACTCACTCCACGAGGTACCTGATCAATCGATCGATCGATCGATCAATCAATAAATCAATCGTCTAATCAATAAGCCAGCAAAAGCAAGAGACGTCGCTGACATTGCCTAATGCCGAGGAACCGTAAGTTAAATTCTTATTGAGTGATTGTAAATCAATCAATTAATCAAGTAATTAGTCAATAACAGCCTCACTGTGTAAAGAAGAAGAAGAAGAAGAAAAAGAAAAAGAAGAAGAAAATATGTTTTATTTCACAAAATTTCACAAAACTCACAGATTAATCACATCAATGAACAAAATGACAAATGAACGTCAATGATAAATAAAAAAATAAGTATTAGAAAATAAAAAGTATTATAAGTATTAGTATTGTATTAATTAAATAAGTATTATCAGAATCCAAGTGATAGGTGCAATACGTCCTGTAACTGTAAAATAAAACAAAAAATTGTGCATAAGAAATTAAGTAAAAACTAGGGGATCAAAGAGAACGCTAGGCGTCCTCTTTGATGGCCTATGTTCTATGCGCAGTCCCACAATTAGAGCTCATTCCGTTTGGTACCTATTGCGAACCAAAGTTTTGCTGAGCCAACTTGACCCATTCTCCGCAACTTTCATATTCGAATTTGAAGCCTATGCTAAATTTACTTTCAAATTATTGGTAGACAATTTAATTCAATTTGTAGAAACCTGCTGCAGAAATCATTTATCATTGACTTTAATTTACGCCCTCTCTCTCTCTCTCTCTCTCTCTATATATATATATATATATATATATATATATATATATATATATATATCACTCTCACAGTCTACCTCTCTCTCTCTCTCTCTCTCTCTCTCTCTCTCTCTTTCTATTTATTGCTCAAGTAGCGGGACTAAGATACATATTTCTACTCGTACTCTGTGTATGTTTTCTTTAAGTGGCACAAGAACAAGCTGGATAAACCACGAATTTAATATTATTTAATGATTTTAATTTAATAATTATTTTTTCAGTATATTCCATAATTGTAGGTTAAAATAAATTTTAAAAAGTCAATTTTGAAAGTCGACTAAATCAAATAAGCCGTTTAAACAGATTATTTAACCGGTAAATTAGCGTAACCAGTTTACTTAACCGACCGATATATTAACATAACCGGTTAACTTAACCGGTTCTTCAATCACATGACCGGTACGCCTCGGCGGCAGCATAAAAGCAGCGGTTTTCTGAGTGATTGGAACATTCGTCAGTTAACTGAGACGTTAACAAGGCGGACTGCCAGGGGCGGACTGCCCGGGGAAGGGCCTGCCTGTGGCGGGCCTGCCCGGGGGCCCCGGAAGCCCCCGGGACAGGCAGCTCCCGGGGAGTGCAAGCCCCCGGGGAGTGCAAGCCCCCGAGGAGTATTAGCCCCGGGGAGTATTAGCCCCCGGGGCGGGGCAGCCCCCGGGGCGGGGCAGCCCCCGGGGCGGGGCAGCCCCCGGGGCGGGGCAGCCCCCGGGGCGGGGCAGCCCCCGGGGCGGGGCAGCCCCCGGGGCGGGGCAGCCCCCGGGGCGGGGCAGCCCCCGGGGCGGGGCAGATTTGGTATCCGATAAGTATCAAACGGAGTGCGCTTTAATTATGGGACTCACAGCACAAATTAGCAGTAACTGATTTCTAGTTTTCGGCATATTAATTAGATTTATTTGAATAAGTTGCGGAGTCACTTTGATGGAGCTTTAGTTACTGACTCGATATCTTGAAATAATTGTAATGATGAATCTTGAATAATCTACTTTTGACGAAACTTAGCGAATAATTGATTGATTTCTTCATAAAACTATAATAATTAAGTATCACGCTTAATTGCAGAAGTACTGTTAGCTGATACTATCATCACTTGCTTACCGTAAAGCTCGCTAGATGGCCGCAGAGCTGCGTAGTTATCATCTCCAGACTGGTAGGCTGGATCCGGTACTAATACATTGGAAAATACACTTCAATCAATCAATCAATCACGCAATAAATAATCAATAAATCCACTAGCCACCGGGTACTTCGGAAGTATAATGATTTTATAACTAAATAATTATAAAATAATAGTGGTTTAACGTCCGTTTCCTAATACAAGGATGATGGCAGGGACGTCCCCCCCCCCCATCACATGTCACTACAAATCGATTCACCCAAAAGATCAGAAAAAGGATGGGCTGAAGAGAAAGATAAAATCTTAAAAGGTGCCGGTCTGGTTGTCAAAAAACAGTCAGGAAACATAAATGAGCATTATGGGGATATATAGACAAATTAGCACGATTGATTGTGTGTCTGGCATAGAATCAGTATATAAATGTACAAGGTTCGAACCCAGTATTCAACCTGACACAGATATAGTTTGGAGACAACAAACAGATATTTAACTAAGCTAAGGGATCTTACAAATTATAGAAACATATAATTCGTGGTAATCACTCAATGTAAATAGATACACCCAGCTATGAGAGTAGGGCATACAGACACACATGTACATTAAATGTAAAATATTCTTTTTTTTTTTTTTTGTTTTTTTGTTCCTTTTACTTACACACATGACATACCGCATGTGCTACATGGATTCCTTTCTTGGTTTCTGTTTTTGTAGTTTTCAGTATTTCCTCCATTCCTTTCATGGTTATTAGTAATCGTTGCATTTTGTTGGCGCATCAATTGCAGCCGGCGCGGATTTAAGAATAACCTTCCAACACCCTCGGGATTATTTTCTTTCAAAGCTGTCAACACTCGGTCTTCCAAGGTGGTCGCCCACAAAGTACTAACCGGCGCGATGGAGCTTAACTTTTAACGTTAACTTTTAACTGAGCTTAACTTTTAATGTTAAGCTGCGCGTTACTTGAACTTCGTTCAAGTAACGCGCAGCTTAACCGACTGCGCTAATCCCGCCCCCCAGGAATGAATGCGCTAGGCGAGCGCCCGGGCGACCGACGACGTTTAAACCTCGCCAAAGTACGGCCGGCTGCAAGAGGTACCCGCATTTTGGCGTGGTATGACTTTGTACACGCTGATCAGACGAGCGAAGGCAACGGAAAACTACTCCAGTAGCGAGCGGTAGGTTAGATAAAGCTTTTACCAATAGCGACCCTGTCTTAAGCGGATCAGTAGGGAGGATACTGTGTAATATATATATATATATATATATATATATATATATATATATATATATATATATATATATAACGTAGTTTTACCCGCCAATGCGGCCAGTCTAAATCCCCTCCTAGCTGTTGTTTGTACGGAGTAGTTAGATCTCAAAAGTATCAGCATCTGAGAGCCTTCTGACTCCAGCGTCACTCCGGGCTTCTCGTAACCGCAAAACCTACAACATACATCAGGCTGTCGATCGATCAATCAATCTATCAATCGATCAATGCATTGATCGATAATTCAATCGATCGATAAATCAATCGAACAATCAATCTATTTATCGATCAATCAATCGATCGAAAAATCAATCGATCAATCAAGCTATTATCGATCAATCCATCAATCGAGCAATCAGTAAGTCAATCAAGTAATCAACCAAATAAATCAATCAATCAATTAATCATGAGATAATTTCCAGTTCCTCATCAGAGAGAAATATAAGGTACTAAATTGTAATGTTAATTTATAGTCTGTAACACATAGAAATGTCCATGCTAATCCTCTAGGGGTCTATAGGCATAGAGGTCTAGGAGTATAGGATCGAGGCACGATTGACATGAGACCTTCAACTACTCGGGTTCACCCTAGTATAACGCTGATGTGGACTGTGACGTCATTGCAATACTGTGACGTCATTGCAATACTGTGTTATCATTGAAATACTGTGACATCATTACAATACTGTGATGTAATTGCAATACTGTGACGTCATTGCAATACTGTGAGTCATTGCAATACTGTGACGTCATTGCAATACTGTTACGTCACGCATCGGAAGATCGGCTTTTAATCACCGAAACTTGAGATTAGATCAAAGTTCATCTATGGTTTGGTAAGAATCGAGTTCGGAGAACTGAAGAAGACAATGAAAAATGTTTTCATGAGCCATACGTTATCAAGATAAACGCAACGTCTAGGTTCGTTAAGGACTAACTAGATAGTTAAGTAAAGAACTACATGTAGCTAACAGTTGAGTTATAACTAGCTAGCTTTACGATGAAACGAACTTCTTGAGGATCTAGGAAATGCTCATTAATGATCAAGGCATTGCTCATTACTGATCTAGGGATTACGCATTACTGATCTAGGGATTACTCATTACTGATCTAGGGATTACTCATTACTGATCTAGGTATTGCTAATTACTGATCTAGGTATTGCTAATTACTGATCTAGGTATTGCTAATTACTGATCTAGGTATTGCTAATTACTGATCTAGGTATTGCTAATTACTGATCTAGGTATTGCTAATTACTGATCTAGGTATTGCTAATTACTGATCTAGGTATTGCTCATTACTGATCTAGGGCTAATTACTGATCTAGGTATTGCTAATTACTGATCTAGGTATTGCTAATTACTGATCTAGGTATTGCTAATTACTGATCTAGGTATTGCTAATTACTGATCTAGGTATTGCTAATTACTGATCTAGGTATTGCTAATTACTGATCTAGGTATTGCTAATTACTGATCTAGGAATTGCTCATTACTGATCTAGGTATTGCTCATTACTGAGCGCTATAGTCGACGATTAGACTCAAGTTTTATTTTGAGCCCACAGCACTGCAGCAGTAGAATGAGATAGATTGTACCTGGGACCTGCAAACTGGTAATCAGCTTTGTACTTGATTTCCACCCAATGGAAGCAGGAGTCGTATGCGAACATGAAGAGCCCGAAGTCTCCCTCAAACCACGCTCTCACCTTGTGACCCCTCGGCGCCTGCGTGGTCAAGACACAACAACAACAACAACAATACGATTAGAATGATACTGTTGTCCATGACGACATCGAACACTGTGGAACCAAGTTACTCATTACTCATTACTGATGTTATGTCTCATTACACATGTTATTATAGAGCATATAGTTTATAGAGAATATATTATATGTTATTATATAGCATATGATATTTCAGATATATATTTTAAAGATCAACTAAAGTACAATTTAGATTATAAAAATGCAGAGAGGAAGTCAAAGTATTACAAGTAATTTGAAAATAAAATAGAAAATGGTATCTCGCAGTAAATCGTTGAATTAAAATCACTGTAACTGGCGTTTAACTGTATTTTATTTTCTGAATAAATTGAGATAAAACAAGAAATTGTACAGACAAATCGATGAAAATTAAACAAATCTTACCATAGACCTACACTTAACTGCCTGAAGGACTGTGCGCGAATTATTAGCTGAATTGGGACATACTGCTGCAACATTGGAAGTTATTCCTGAAGGAATTTAGGAAGAAATTAGATGAGGAGGACGGAGTGATACCTGGAGCAGCCACGTGCACTGGGTGAAGTCCTGATAATGTCCGGGAGTGGAATATCCGGGTGACTGGATATACTGAACTGTTGAGTTAACAGCCAGGGTTCCTCCACATGCTCCTGTGGATTAATTAATTAGTCAATAATTAATATAAAGGACAATTTTCTGTCATACGCCAGTGAGTATCAATCAATCAAATAATCGACTAATTAATTGAACATCATATTGTATATCCACTGCAGCTGTTCATCAATAAATCAGTTCGTTCATTATATAATATATATATATATATATATATATATATATATATATATTTATATATATATATATATATATATATATATATATATATATATATATATATTCCTCATTTTTATCTTGCAAATCATTTATCATAGAATAAAGAATTACTTATTCTATATCTCTGTCATTAACTATCTCTGTCATTCACTGAAAGACATCGTAAACAGTATAATTGATCAATCTGTAATTGACTGAAGAGAAACGCTTTCAAGCTGGTCGCTCTGAAACATTTGTGTACAGAATTACAATTAATTTTAATTTTAAATTGTCCTAACTCGCTTCTTTTTCACTGCTAAATTTACCAACGACTGAAATTGCTTCAAATGAAGAAAATGTAAGACATACATGTAGAATGCTAAGAATTGTAAACTACTTCCTTAGAAAGACTACGACCCCACCACCCTTAGTAGCAACAATTAGAGAGCTACTGGTTTCGTGTCCATAACAACACTATGAAACATAGTCAAAATAGTGAAGAGAGAAGAGAACCACGATCATTTATTTGTAACTGAATCCAAATATACAAAAAGCGCATATATAAAAAAATATACAAAATATAAAAAATATACAAAATATAAAAAATATACAAAAAGCGCATACAACGAGAAAAAATAGACTGGTCGTCAGAATTTAAAGAGCAACATTGAGCTCTATCTAGCTGACTACCGGAAACACAGAAACATAATAAAATAGCATAGTAGATAGACTAGCAGACTTTAAATAATAATATTTATTCCCTGGACCTGACAATTGGTAGAACAGAAGAGAGATACCTCTGACGGGGTGGGCCACATGCTGACAGTAGTCTCCCCCGTACCCATCAGGACAGATACACCTGGAGCAGGCCGAGGGGTCCTGGTACCCCCCGTGCAGACAGGGGTAAGCCAAGGGCGCGTGCCTACATCTATCTGTCACATCATGTACAACACGAGTGAATTCACAACGTTAAAGATTTACAGATAATTAAGTTCAAATCCATTCTTTAAGATTTACACGCAATTAAGTTCAAATCCATACAGTGCAACGGGATAAATTAAGTTTCTGCAAGTGTCTGGCCGTCTTTTCAAATTTGTAAAAAGTGCCTGGTTAATCTTTAAGTATTCAGAGCAACGGGATAAAGTTTCTGAGCGGTTTTTGAAGTTTTGTGTTCTGGTTTTTTCAGATTTTTTGGTAGTACAATTCGTGCCTAATACTTTATTACTTAAAAGTAAAATATGTGGACATTTATGCTTAAAACATTTTAGTTCGAAAGTGCCTCGACTTGTTGAAGCTGTACTTTACGTACATAGACAGTACTCTAGTATTAAACTATACTCTAGGTACATAGACAGTACTCTAGTATTAAACTATACTCTAGGTACATAGACAGTACTCTAGTATTAAACAGTACTCTAGTATTAAACAGTACTCTAGGTACTTAGACAATACTCTAGTAGATAGACAGTACTTTAGTATTAAACAGTACTCTAGGTACTTAGACAGTACTCTAGTAGATACGCAGTACTCTAGTATTAAATCTAGTATTAAATAGTACTCTAGGTACTTAGACAGCACTCTAGTAGATAGACAGTACTCTAGTATTAAGCAGTACTCTAGGTACCTAGACAGTACTCTAGTACTAGACAGTACTCTAGGTACCTAGACAGTACTCCAGGTTGATGATCTTGGTGTCGAGGTAGGATAGACCAGTTCTCTGACCCATAGAGTAGAGGAAGAGATCATCTTTTGGTAGAATGGTCCTCTGGCGCGACAGCGAGCCTGCCTGAGATTATAATACACATCAACCTAATCTCATAGCGTCAGTCGTTTGTCTAATGCTGCTATATATAAATGTATATACAAGTATATATATATATATATATATATATATATATATATATATATATATATATTTACAGACTGGGGCAAATAATAATAGTCCCCTAGCGAAATCTCAATAACTTAAAACTCAAGAAAACTCAAGATATCTCTACGAAATTTTTGGAGCTTCTAGGGGAGGAATTTTTGCGTATATCCTGCAAATTTTATGGAAATATTTTCATTAGTTACGAAATTACAGCATTTCTACGAGAAAAGTGCTAAAATCAATTTTAACAAAGCTTTTTGAAATGTCAGTCGTTCCTTTTAAAGAAAATAACGACCATGAAAAGACCGTTTACTTAAGTGTTGGAATTTAAACCTGCACTATATTGCTAGCTACTCCAATATAAGATGCCTAAAATTCGTTCTTATGTTAAAATTATTCCTAAATTTTGAAGAAAATGTCCAGTACTTTTTTTTATAAAAAAGCTTTGTTAAAATTGATTTTAAATTTTTTTCGAAGAAACGCTGTATTTTTGTTACTTCTGAATATATTTTCACCAAATTTGCAGGATATGTGTAGAAATTCCTCCTCTGGAATCCCCGAAAATTTTGTAAAACTATTTTGAGTTTTGTCCAAGTTATTAAGACTTTTGGTAAAAAAAAGCCTTGTTAAGACTGATTTTGCACTATTTTCGTAGAAAAGCTGTAATATTTTTCCTGCTCAATAGATTTTCATCAAATTTGCTAGATATACGCAAAAATTCCTTCCCTAGAAGCTCCGGAAATTTCGTAGAGAAATTTTGAGTTTTCTTAAAGTTATTGAGATTTCGCTAGGGGATTATTTTTTTGCCCCAGTCTGTATATATATATATATATATATATATATATATATATATATACACTGTGAGTCAAAAAAAAAACATGTGCGCAGTCTTTCGCCCATAACTTTGGTATTAGAGAACCGATTTTTAAATTGATTCTGGGTATAATTTTAACTGGATTCTGAGAGGGCCAGATAGGTTATAAAAGGTATAATCAGGAACACATTTGCTATAAAATAACGTTAAGTGACTCTGTAAATTATTATTTTTGCGTTGAAGCAGTGCTTGAAAATATGCGCGTCTGAAAATATTCAGTTTAAGTAAATCAATCGCTACAGAATGTTTACAAATCCTTGGCTTAACAAAAACCGAAACAAGCAGTATTATACAGCTACTGTCAACTGTCAAAGCTTAATTATGCTCAAAGCGCCCGCCTTTAGCTGGAATACAAGCTCGGAGACGCTTGCGCCACTCATCTATTGCTTTATCAATGACAAATTACTTCATGTCTTGCCAAACGTCCACCAGGCGTTGCTTCAACTCGTCCACGTTATTTATTTTTTTCTTTTCGGTGTAATTTCTTTAATATGCAATCTGGCCCTCCCAGAATCCAGTTTTTTGTTGGAAATTCGGCAATCAACCAATGTGAGCCACAACCCTTTAAGAGGTACAAGTTTTTGTGAACTCTTAATCTGCTTTAGTAAACACCATTTTAAAATTTAAACAAAGACAGACTATGTTTGTAAAATCGTCTGTTATTGTTTAAAATATACCGGAATTGTCACAAAAACTAGATTTAAGATTGATACTTTTCTTCTACTTTATAATTCTGAAACAATTTTCAAAATCGGTTCACAAATGTCAAAGTTGTGGATGAAATACTGCGCACATGTTTTTTATGACTCACAGTATATATATATATATATATATATATATATATATATATATATATATATATATATATATATATATATATACATACATACAATCGATGCTAGTTTTAAAAAGTGTATATAATCTTTATTCATCAAACAACTGACAGTAGTACAAGAAAGGAAAATAAGACAACATAAAAACTACAAACTGAATTAGGCAAACAAAAGAAATATAAAAGAACTAGGTTTACCCGTAAATTAACTATACAATCATTTTGCTACATATACTAGAAACATCACAACGGCAAAATACTTTCAAAATATTCCCAAAAATTATATCTTATCTTACCATTAGAGTCATTACTCTGAAAGCCATATTTAGTTGGTATGTTGAAATAATTTTCATAATCAATCAATAAGAATTTAACGTCCGGTTCCTCGCCATAAGGAAATGTCAGGGACGTCAATCCTGATGATCGATGAATTATAAATTACTAGCGCACTTAAGGGACGCACCGTGGAGGAATACTGCATGACTGATCCGTGATCATAGGGAAGTCCCAGCTCCTTAGTCATGTGTTTGAGGAACTGACTCTCCACTCCGGCGATGTTCCTCTCAATGATTGTCACGTACTGATCCCTGTCATACCTCTGCTGCTCATGCCACAGCCCCAAGGCGTGGCCTATCTCGTGCACAGCTGTGCCAAACTACGATCAACCAATCACAATCATGCCACAGCCCCCAGGCGTGGCCTATCTCATGAGAATTGATAAATTCCAAATCAATCAATCATGATATCGATTTCAATAATGTGTAATAAAAATTTGGACATAACGACATAACAGTTTAAATGGCGGAATGATATATTTTTAAAATATTAATTAAGTGATTTGATTTATAAATCAATCGATAGAAGCATGTAAATCTTAATTCGTCAGTGGATTGACAGTCACCTGATCCAGACACCTTGGAGCCAGATTAACTCTCTGAGCGTAACTAGTGACTCTACCCACGAATGAGTAACATCTGAAACATCAGGATAACAATTATTAACCATAGGATAACATCTGAAACATCAGGATAACAATTATTAACCATAGGATAACATCTGAAACATTAACCAGGATAACAATTATTAACCATAGGATAACATCTAAAACAGCAGGATAACAATAATTAACCATAGGATAACATCTAAAACAGCAGGATAACAATAATTAACCATAGGATAACATCTAAAACAGCAGGATAACAATAATTAACCATAGGATAACATCTAAAACAGCAGGATAACAATAATTAACCATAGGATAACATCTAAAACAGCAGGATAACAATAATTAACCATAGGATAACATCTAAAACAGCAGGATAACAATAATTAACCATAGGATAACATCTAAAACAGCAGGATAACAATAATTAACCATAGGATAACATCTAAAACAGCAGGATAACAATAATTAACCATAGGATAACATCTAAAACAGCAGGATAACAATAATTAACCATAGGATAACATCTAAAACAGCAGGATAACAATAATTAACCATAGGATAACATCTAAAACAGCAGGATAACAATAATTAACCATAGGATAACATCTAAAACAGCAGGATAACAATAATTAACCATAGGATAACATCTAAAACAGCAGGATAACAATAATTAACCATAGGATAACATCTAAAACAGCAGGATAACAATAATTAACCATAGGATAACATCTAAAACAGCAGGATAACAATTATTAACCATAGGATAACATCTGAAACATCAGGATAACAATTATTAACCATAGGATAACATCTGAAACACAGGATAGCAATTATTAACCATAGGATAACATCTAAAACAGCAGGATAACAATAATTAACCATAGGATAACATCTAAAACAGCAGGATAACAATAATTAACCATAGGATAACATCTAAAACAGCAGGATAACAATAATTAACCATAGGATAACATCTAAAACAGCAGGATAACAATAATTAACCATAGGATAACATCTAAAACAGCAGGATAACAATAATTAACCATAGGATAACATCTAAAACAGCAGGATAACAATAATTAACCATAGGATAACATCTAAAACAGCAGGATAACAATAATTAACCATAGGATAACATCTAAAACAGCAGGATAACAATAATTAACCATAGGATAACATCTAAAACAGCAGGATAACAATTATTAACCATAGGATAACATCTAAAACAGCAGGATAACAATAATTAACCATAGGATAACATCTAAAACAGCAGGATAACAATAATTAACCATAGGATAACATCTAAAACAGCAGGAGGATAACATCTAAAACAGCAGGATAATTAACCATAGGATAAATAGGATAACCATAGGATAACATCTAAAACAGCAGGATAACAATAATTAACCATAGGATAACATCTAAAACAGCAGGATAACAATTATTAACCATAGGATAACATCTAAAACAGCAGGATAACAATAATTAGCCATAGGATAACATCTAAAACAGCAGGATAACAATTATTAACCATAGGATAACATCTAAAACAGCAGGATAACAATAATTAACCATAGGATAACATCTAAAACAGCAGGATAACAATAATTAACCATAGGATAACATCTAAAACAGCAGGATAGCAATTATTAACCATAGGATAACATCTAAAACAGCAGGATAGCAATTATTAACCATAGGATAACATCTAAAGCAGCAGGATAGCAATTATTAACCATAGGATAACATCTAAAACAGCAGGATAGCAATTATTAACCATAGGATAACATCTAAAACAGCAGGATAACAATAATTAACCATAGGATAACATCTAAAACAGCAGGATAGCAATTATTAACCATAGGATAACATAGGATAACATCTTAAACAGCAGGATAACAATTATTAACGTAGTCCTATACACTGTAGAGAAAGATACGAGATTTACAGACGCTACCTAAGCTTTAGAGGCGATATTTATGTTAAATATGAACTTCAATCGAAAGTAAAGTCTAATAGCGCGACCATTGTTGCTATTACTCACCCATCAGGAGTGCCGGTGAAGAGGATGTGGGACTCGCCGATGAAGGAATGTCTGGGGACCTCGAAGAACCTCAGACACGTGTTCATCTCCCAGTGCCTCGTGGCTCCACGTATGATGTTCATCTCCCGATCATCTGGTTAAAACAGCAAAAAGCTAATGTTAACGTCAGTTTCCTCACTCGAAAGCTATGTCAGTGACGGGCGAGCAAAGGATTTGAACCCCGCACATACTAATCCGCGGTCGAATAACTTACCGGCATCCCCACTGGCTCCAGCCAATATCATATACATTCAGTCACGTCAGGCCATGAGAAGATTACATTACTACAAATAATGAATAGTACGATGTACCGGTCTTATGGCCGAATGGAGAGCAAGCTTGTCTGAGAAGAAGGAGGTCTTCGGTTCGAATCTTAGTCGGACCGTATCCGACAGTAATAATAATTATAACAACAAAAATTAGACAGTGGGAAATTATATAGACAACTACATTTTAAACTAAATAAATTCTACTGCATAAAAATTTTAAAGTTATGTATAATATGTGACATCATAAGATAAAGAAGTAAAATACAGGCCTTCAAAGAAAAGATAAGATTAGTAAAGACGTCAGCATGGGATAACATATTACGACATGTAATAGAGCGGGTAGAGAATACGACAACACGGGATAACATATTACGACATGTAATAGAGGGGGTAGAGAATACAAACTGTGTTGTCCGTCAAACTTGTAGAAGATTGGGTTGCCCCACTTGAGAGTCGGGTATATATTAAAGTTCTCAATACTTCTTTTCGTTCTTCTTTTCGTTCTTATTTTCGTCTTTATTTTCGTTCTTTTCGTATTTCTTTTCGTTCTTTCAATCCTCGACATGTTGAGACTGGGATTCGAACATCCGGCAGATGTGGGACTGAGGTGATTGGTCTCTATGGCTTCCTGGAGTTGAGCCACAGTGTAGATGATTCCGGTGCAGTCCATTGGTGTATCAGGACTCAGGTCCGCTGCCATGGGACTCGATAGTGCTTCCGGTCTGGTCTGCAAGATAACGCATCTGGTATAAGTTTCCGAAATTACGCAAATTCAAAGTAAGACTTTTTGAAATTAGAGATTATATATTTTCAAATATTTGTTTGACTAAAGGATTCACCGATTTCAAAAGTAAAAACGAATTGTTTCCCTCAAATTATTTTCTGGACTCTGTTTTAAACATTTGGGCTGCGTATACTTTATTACATTCTGAAATATTTTATGAATGAATTTTTAATTTGTCAGATTTCTACTAAATCACTAGTTAAATATCTTTTTTGTATAAATTGCCTTTAAAAACACACCAGGATAAAAGAAAAGAGAAAAGTATAATATGAACTCTCGTAGCAAAGTTATCTCACATTGTCTATATTATAGGCCTGCATAAGCTGCTTCACCGCCTCCCAATCTTCATATAAACCATTGGTACTGAGGTACTCTTCCCTTGTCCCCCTGTCAGGCTGCCATAGATCCGTCCTGGACGTCCCCCTCTTGCTGACTGATCGTTCCACCCTGATCAGATCCCCTGATAAACTTGATCTTCCAGACACAGCAGATATGGGCTGGGTAGCAGCATTGCTTTCAAGTCTGTTCTGTTCAGAATCAAACTAATCAGAATTAATCACAAAACTGATCACAGATAAATACGAAAGGTCCATTGTCCGGTGATGGGTTTGGTTGTCACAGTTCATATATCTTTAAATTAAAATTTAAACGAATGGAAGTCTCAAATAGAGGTTTGGCTTTTGGTGTGGTGTAGGACAGAGAGGATTTGAGACAGTTTATTCGTACCCCAACCCTAGTTAAACTGGGATTCAAGGAAGAAGATGATGGTGATGATGATGATTATCAATCACGATAGAACTAAATGTCACCACGTATTTCCTACAATTGTATTACAATGAAATGACTTAAAGCTCCTCTCGGCTGCTGCCGGCCATTGATTGATCCTCTTGGAAGAGAACTCACATCCAGTGTGTTACAATTATTCCAGGCCACTCAGCTCCAGATGAAAAAAATAACTGGTAAAGCTAAGATTAATGTCAGTTTCCGCACTCGAAACGATGTCAGTGATGGGCGAGCCCATGATTTAAATAAGCAGAGTAACGCAGGAATAAACACTCTCTATCTTGGTGCACTGACTATTGGCAGGTCCATGGCATATAACTCCTCTCCATATTTATATCTACTACTTTTCTCTTCGTATCAACATACGAATTTAGAAAGAATATCTCATTTAGAAAGAATTGAGAGATTATCTACACCTTATTTCCAAAGAGGGAGTAGGTAGCTTGATGTCATTCAAAAGAAAGAATAAAGAAGACTACGCGTCCCTTTAAGAATTTTAGAGGTATTTTAAGGACTTCGATAAATTTCGCACCTCATTTCACTCATAAATGACTTTCTATCATTTTAACCCTTATTATTTAACCAATCTTTCCTTCAATACAATTTTATCAAAGGAAGATATAGAAAGCTAAATGTTGAGAATTTTAACGTGACGTTTAAAACTTGCACTTGAAAGATAATAAACTTAATTGTTCGTATGATTATAACTCTCATGACACCAAGTGCTGTAAATGCTAACAGACAATTGACGTGGCACTGAGTTTAAACCAACAGATTAATGCATCATACAACAGTGATTCAGCCACCCTGCTTCATTCCTCGTGTATGCTCATAAGTTTAGGATCTTACTCCAAGCATCAGTACAATAGTTTGACAATATTTAATAATTGCGAAGATTCAGGGAATTGCAAATGAGTGGGCGGCTCAAAAATACGGACTGTGCATGTGGGTCTCTGGGAATGGGAAGACTAAAGAATGGGATTATAAATAGCAATTAAATGGGATTATAATCATCATCTTTTGAATACCAGTTTAACTAGGGTCAGGATACGAATAGACTGTCTCAAATCCTCTCTGTTCTATATCCTATCATCAGTCAATCCCCTATTTGAGACTTTTCCATTCGTTTAAATTTTTGTAATTTTTGCAATTTCTGGAGCCTAGGCGCTCACCAACCGAATGCTCTTTCTGACTTTGGTATGGATCTTAGTGCTTTAGTCGCCTTCTACGACACGTGCAGTCACCGGTTGATCAGTTCTTCAAACAACCCGGACACAACACGGGAAATAAATAGTAATTAAGTAAATGCGAGTTATTAGAGTTCTTAAAAACCAAATTTAATATCTCAGTGATTTGCTGAGATTTTTCTCCTGGTTTTCCAAAAAAATTATATTCAGCTGCAGTAAGAGTCATTTCATCAGTTTAGAACTGAGTAACTTTGTCCTATACATGAACTAAGCTTAAATATATTTATTTCTCTCTGGTTCTATTGGGGTAGTAGCTTAGACATTAGGCTTTACGATATTACTTAGTTTCGTAAATGCATTTCTGTTAATAACTTGAATTGCCAAAAAGGAAATTAAGAATCGCAAAAACTGAATAAAAAAGAGAAAAAAAACTGAATACTATGGCCCTGACGTCATCCTTGTATGAGGAACGGATGTTAAACCATTATTAATATTATTATTATAAAAAGCATGATTTAAGCTTAATTTTAAAAGATGCGATTTGCCCGTGACAGTAACGCGCACTACGCTCGTATAAACCTCCATATTGAGTCCTAAGCTAGGAGTACGTCCAAGCATATTTGTATTTTTTGTTTCTGTTTCAAATCTTTATTGGTTTTAAACGATACGAATTTTCTCGAATAACATTGCCAAACAGGTGTCAGGCATTGATTAAACTATAACTGAAACTATAATAGTGCGTCGTTCTGTTTGACTGTATAAGTATCTCACTGGGTCTCACTCGTTCTCTCTCTCCCTCTCTCCCTCTTAACTTTGTCTTTATCTTGTCTCTCTGACTTTCTTAGTATCTCTCTATCCCTCTTTTTTCTATTTATCTCTCTCTCTCTCTCTCTCTCTCTCTCTCTCTCTCTCTTTCTCTCTACTACGCTCTCTTTCTCAATCTCTCTCTTTTCACTCTCTCTCTCTCTCTTTCTCAACAACGCTCTCTCTCTCTCTCTCTCTCTCTCTCTCTCTCTTTATCTATCTATCTCTCTCGCCCTGTTTACTTTTTGCGTATTACACATTTTACTATTAAAATTAATTATTCAACTAAATCAGCGTTAATTCAAGATATATATATATATATATATATATATATATATATATATATATATATATATATATATATATGTATGTATAATTGTATATAGGCATATATACATATATAAACTTTGACATGATATAATAGTAAATGACGTATCCTACCTGTGGAGTGGGGATAGCAACCCCAGTGTGCAGAGCTAGATAGCACACTGCAGATATCTGTACAATCCACAGACTCATTGAAGAGGAGCGAAATGACGCTGTCTTGAAAGTTGAAATATTCTTTTCGCACCCATATCCCATTGAAAATCAATAGATCAATCAATTATATGTGTATCAAATCGAATAATCTATGTGAGAAGTTACGCAATCGATCAAATCGGTGATTGATTGATTGATTGCTTGCGCGCTGCTTCCAGCTCGGACAAGTCAGACAAATAAATCTATCGATTAATTTATATTTTAATCAATCAATCAATCATTCTGCTATATACAGCAATCATCAATCAGTCTGCTGTAAGAGAAACAGTTAGAGACTTACAATCATTGATAGATAAAAATATTAAGGATAATAGGATAAATTGCGCTCAAAAGGATTCGATTCGGTCACAGAAAAATAGACCACCCGTTTACTCCTTTACTCCAGTAGTAACGAGTATAGGCCCTACAAGTAGACAATAACTGAAAGAGGCATGCTACGTGAAACCACCACGAACAGACTACTGAATTATATGTTAATGCAAATTTGTAGTATTTATTTTATTAATCCAACTATTCCTGTGCGTGTACAGTTCCTAGTTCACCAGAAAGGCCGGAACAATTTGAAGAAGTGCACCAAAGTGGAGGGTTATATTAAAGTTTACCCATTCAAGTATTAAATATTTCAATTCCAATTAAGTATTCCAATTCCTTAAGAATTTTACTTATAAACTTTGTTGATCAGTTGCAAAATAAAAACTTTGGTATTTTATTCACAACTCGCCGAGTCGCTGATCAAACCCCATCGCAGGCGATTAGGCCCTATATTAATTATTATTATCCAATTAACTCAGGTTATAAACTTATCAGTTGCAAGAATATATAAAATATTAAGAGCATCACCAACTGCAATCCAGCTTTCATACCTATTATCCAGTTTTGTTAAATAAATCGACTTCACAATGCGAGACATTGTGTTTTACGAAACTTCTCATAACTTATTAATCTACAGTTGATACCAGTTATACGGTGTATAATCCATGTACTTCGTTTAATCGTTAACTTACACTGTGTGCACGTGTACTGTGTACTAGTTCCTCTTTAATCTGGTTGAGTTATTGACAGTGAACTGGGTACAATAGCTGTTTCAGATTGATCTACTGGATCGACAAAGCGCCTTTGCCCATTCACTAGCCCCATTCAAGCTGTACAACAAGCTTTGTCTTTCTGCGAGATATACATTAACATGTACGTAATTCTGTAAGGTATATGCTATTCTTGTGGAGGCATATGTAAAATTAAAATAATTTTATTTAAATGAAAATAGGCCTACACATGCAATTGCTAGATCACAACACGGGTGACTCAAGCGTTGACGGAGTGCATAGCACGGAATAAGCTAATTATTCAACTGTTCCACTGTACTATTTGTTTTAGTTCGAATCTCTTTCATTTTTGTTATCGGGTTAGCATAGTGCATTTCCATCGTACTTGCTCCATATTGTCGTTTAAAACAAAAGGACAGCAATTTTAAACAATAGCTAACAGAACTGCAATTGTTGTTAACTGGTGTGGATATTGTTTTTGTTGTTAAACTTTATATAACGTCTAAAGTTTTATTTTCAGCAAATTTACATGGCAAAAATAAAATAATCAAAAAGTTAATGTTAGCGTCAGTTACCTCATTCGAAAGTGATTTTCAGTGACGGGCGAGCCAAGGATTTGAACCACGCACATATATAGGCTACTGATCCGCGGTCGAATATCTTACCGACACCGGCATGGCCACTGGCTCCAGCCAGATAAATAGAGGAGGTGCAGCATATCGAATACAATATGTATTGATAATTAATAATCATGAATTAATGAATAGTCATGAAGTTTGAAATGACAAATCCTGAGGTGAATTGAGCCGTCGTGGGTTCGAATCCCGGCCACGTTGATCTGAGAGTAAAATCTCGGCCATTCACTGGACTGGCTATACGGAAAATGGACTAAATTGCTTAACGGTTTAAACATGTGGTGTTATAAAGTGATAGATATCAACACAGTTGATCATTTCACTATAATGCATGTTTTTACTTTACAATAAACTGTACTTAGTGACGTTAGTGCACTATACTAGTCGAAATAAGGTCAAAATCGGCTTGGGTGCTTCATTTACTCTTTGGATTGGCTTCCTGGATTTAAAATCTATTGTTTAGTTTACGTTTTTAAATGTTTATGGCTTGACTTTGTTTCCAAACTGGACAAATTTTGTGAACGCACACATTGCTGTTATTTTTATAGCGTATTGTTGCTATCTTTCCTGAACTGCACTGTTATTTGAGTCTTTAAATAAAAGGGTTTCTATGGTAACGAGCCCGGCATTGTTTACAGTTTGACACACACAACGAACGTGAGTGTTTAACTTTAGGCTATTTGCTTCTAATTTCCTTAGTTAATTGACATTTAATTATTGCTATGACAGAAGATATTGCTTAGCTTTTCTTAGACACAAATTCACAAGTGAAAGTGGTCTGCATTTTGATTGGGAGCATTATATTTTGTATTTTATCATTATTTGCACTATTTGTTCTTTTGGTTCGATTGAAAATTGACAAAGTTTGGCTCCAAATTCCTTGATGTTATTGTGAGTCCATAATAGATTACTGTAATTCATTGTTTTCTATTTCCCTGTCTATGGGATTGGTCCGTTGCTGTGTTTTGAAATTTCTCTTTCTCATGCTATTTTCGTAATTCCAATTACGCACATGTTGCCCTTTTTCCACCGTTTGGACTTAAATGTTTTTGCTTTAAATACGATTTGACTTGATTCTATGGTGCTAAATGTTATCATTAATGGCGTATACGCAATCTTATCTAGTGATACTTTATACTAATCTAGACATAAGACTAAGTTATCTTGAAAATTTTCTACCTGAGGCCACAGTAAATGTCAGGAAAGTATAAGTTGTACCTATTACTAAACTTTTGTAGGCTTTTGAACTTCAACATTCAGTTATCATATTACTTCGCGTAGTATATGATTAATTCATCAATTATTTTAATATTGCTGTATAACAGTGGTATACTTGTTAAAAAGTTTACTTTAGTTTTTAATTGTCTAGATTTTGGAATTTGCACCATTTTTGGACCTTCTTTTAGCTTGCCGGCTTGATTTTGACTTAATATTGCTAGATGTTGTCATGGATGACTGTAGCACTCTAATTGTTGTTACTGTTATTATTGTTAAGTAGCTTAATTATTATTAATTATTTTATTTTATTATTAATTATTAGAATGTCTTAATAGCATAGGGGTAACGTCATGAAGTTTTAAATGGCAGATCCTGAAGTGAATTGAACCCTCGTGGGTTCGAATCCCAGCCGTGCTGATCTGAGAGTAAAATCTCAGACATTCACTGGACTGGTTACGCGGAAAATGGAATAAATTGCCTAGCAGTTTAAACATGTGGTATTAAAAAGTGATAGATATCAACACTGCTGATCATTTCACTATAATGTGTGTTTACTTTTAGCTGTTATGAAGCTGCTGAAAGAGATAGACTGAATGGCCTAATTAAATCTACAGCTGAAGAACATGGAAGAAGAGCACGTGTCTTCACACAGTAGTAGCACAGAGTCTGAGCCTCAGGTGAAGATTGTTCAAATCAGATATGGTCCCTACAACACCTGTGGGGTCGTCAAGTACAAAGAGAACAGACTTCAAGGTTTAATCAGTAAGTAGAATTCATGACACTCTAACGTATGATTCTGAGCTACTTCTAGATATCCCAAGATCTAACGTATGATTCTGAGCTACTTCTAGAGATCATGAGATCTAGCGTATGATTCTGAGCTACTTCTAGAGATCATGAGATCTAGCGTATGATTCTGAGCTACTTCTAGAGATCATGAGATCTAGCGTATGATTCTGAGCTACTTCTAGAGTCATGAGATCTAGCGTATGATTCTGAGCTACTTCTAGAGGTCACGATATCTAACGTATGATTCTGAGCTACTTCTAGAGATCATGAGATCTAGCGTATGATTCTGAGCTACTTCTAGAGATCATGAGATCTAGCGTATGATTCTGAGCTACTTCTAGAGGTCGATAGCGTATGATTCTGAGCTACTTCTAGAGATCATCTACGTATGATTCTGAGCTACTTCTAGAGGTCATGAGATCTAGCGTGAGCTACTTCTAGAGTCATGAGATCTAGATCATGATGATCTTCGTATGATTCTGAGCTACTTCTAGAGATCATGAGATCTAGCGTATGATTCTGAGCTACTTCTAGAGGTCACGATATCTAGCGTATGATTCTGAGATACTTCTAGAGGTCATGAGATCTAGCGTATGATTCTGAGCTACTTCTAGAGGTCACGATATCTAACGTATGATTCTGAGCTACTTCTAGAGATCATGAGATCTAGCGTATGATTCTGAGCTACTTCTAGAGATCATGAGATCTAGCGTATGATTCTGAGCTACTTCTAGAGGTCATGAGATCTAGCGTATGATTCTGAGCTACTTCTAGAGGTCACGATATCTAACGTATGATTCTGAGCTACTTCTAGAGATCATGAGATCTAGCGTATGATTCTGAGCTACTTCTAGAGGTCATGAGATCTAGCGTATGATTCTGAGCTACTTCTAGAGATCATGAGATCTAGCGTATGATTCTGAGCTACTTCTAGAGGTCACGATATCTAACGTATTTTCCCATATTTTTTAATGTAATATTTTTATTTTGTATTTTTCTAAGTAAAGCTAAAGTTAACGTCAGTTTCCTCACTCGAAAGCAATGTCAGTGACGGTCGAGCCGAGGATTTGAACCCCGCACATACTGATCCGCTGTCGAGTACCTTACCGACTTCGCCACTCTCTCCAGACAGTGGAGTAAGTGGAATTGTTGTTTAAGTGTATACTCCATAGTTGTTGTTGAGAGGAAGGAATCATTTCATTTGCTGACTTGGGACTATAGTAGTTGAGCAAGTTTGATATGGAAAATGAACATTCTTTTAAATGTTTGTTTATAATTTAGTGACATGTCAGTAGTTTTTTCCCTGCTGGCATGTTCGCGCAGAAAGCTAGTGACAGCGACAGCTGACTTCTACTTAATTTAAAAAGCTAAAATATTCAAAGCCAAGTCTGACGTCTGTTTCCTGATCGATAGCATGTCAGTAATAGGGAGAGCATAGGTAACTGAAATACAACTGAGTAAAACCTTTGTGTATATTCTGTTTACAGAAACAGATTATGCAGATATTTGCTCCAAGACAAGGCAAAGGCTAATGTTGAAGTTTATCCTTTTAAGATTCTTTAAAAGATATTTGTTGTAGCAACCTATTGATTGATTATACATACATTGAGCGACGAATATGTTTCTTGATTAATTTATTGATTGATAGACTGATCCATCGATTGACTGATAGACTCACTCTTTGCCTGCCTGAGTGACTAATAGGAAGATAAATGTGTAGATTGATTATTTCCTGACTAAATTGCTTGACTCTTTCACTGATTGATTGACTGGCTGATTGATTAATAAATTGACTTATTAATTGATTTAATTCATTGATTTTATTATTTACTTCTGACTGACTGATCCATTGATTGATTTATTGATAGATTGATTGATGGACTGATAGATTGTCAGATTGATTGATTGATTGATTGATTGATTGATTGATTGATTGATTGATTGATGGACTGATTGATTGATTGTGCAGACATGTTGAGTAGAGCAGGTTTCACAGTGGAGCTGGAGAAGTTTGAGGACTGGAACAGTGTGGAGATCTGGGGCAGAGGAGAGAAGATCTTCACTTGTGACATCAGACAGCTCGACTTTGGTAAGAACCCGCGGGATGTTAAGTTGCTGTTGTTGTTGTTCTGCAGCTGGTCATATCCTTGTCAAGTACTCGTTCTTGATTATCCTGCTTGCAACTACTTAACGTCTCTAATTAGTGCGTAAATTTGTCATTAATATATTTTATACAATAATTAGTATTTTATCAGATTTTCTTTATTTATATTAGTGGTGTAACATCGGTTAGGATAGCTTAATGAGATGTGTGTCCCTAAAAATCACAATTATACTAATGCCAGTCACATTCCCATATATTTGCCTACATTGTAGGCATTTGGTTTGCCGACCCTTGGCCTTCTTCCCCTGGTTTTTGAAATTATGGTTGCGCCACTATCATAATTAAGTGCTACTCTATTTTCAATTTATTTACTAAATAGACAATTTTGAATGTTAATAATGTAATTGCTCTGCGCCAATTTATGCATTAATTTATCATCTATGCAATTAACATTCACTGCATAACAACAGTGACATATCGATCTTTGTGAATGATGCCAGTAAAGAAGCAACAGATAAAATTAGTCTTTGTTACGTTAAAAGATAAACGACCTGCAGGTAAAATCTCTTTGTGTTTATTATTGTCAGGTTCTGATGGTTTCCTAGACAAGTTGTGTGCCGAAGCCGTCATCAGAGTACAGCGAGCTTTCGTCTGAAACCTACAGTACATACAATAGTACAACATTGTGTGTAATGGTGTACAATAGTGTGTGTGTGTACGTGTACAACTGTACAATATTATGTGTAATGGTGTACAATAGTGTGTGTGTGAGTGTACAACAGTACAATGTGTGTGTATGTATGAGCAATAGCGTCTGTATAATAGCGTCCTCTTGCATCAGATGTATGTGCAATAGAAGATTATGTGTATGTTTGCATGTGTGTATGCGTGTATATTGCAATCATACGCATTTATGTGAGTGTGACGCTCAGTGTGTTTGTATTTATATGTACGCAAGAGCTCGCACCAATATGAGCACTGGATAGAGATAGAGACATAAGCTCTAGGAGTAAAATATGAGTGTAAGAATGTAGGAACCCTACTGTGAGTGAAGTAAGTTGATAACAGCTAGTTATAAATTGATGATATGAATCTGACTTACTAGATAAAGAGTGAGGAAAATAGACAGTGTGTGAGACAGGTGAGATAGGCTGAAAAGCAGTTAACCACTTGTGACCTATCGAGTCAAATTTTGGAGAGAGAGAGAGCGAATTGAGAGAAAGAGAATGACAGATAGCAAAGCCGAGTTCGAGATACACCTGTCATAAACTGGAAGTGAGGGACATTTAGGTAAGATACATATTGTTACTTTTACCCGTATTATTAAATATAGAATTGGTTGGAAGACTTGCATGCCATGGACTTGCCGTTAGGAAATGTACTTGAACAAGAAATATTTAATATAATAATGATATATTATGCAATTTTGACGAACAGTGGGTAATACGCAGCTATTGTCAGGTGTCTGGTTAAATTAATTTAATGTCTGCTAGCTTAATTGTTGTCTATTTTTATGTTTTGATTTGATTTGTAGTCCTATGTTTGTTTGGTGCCTTAATTTGCTGCCTCTGGGCCGGTGAATAAGAATTGATATTCCTTATTGCATTTCTATGTGATTAAACTTTATACTAAGCTATTCCATGCGACATTTCAGATATTGATTGTGTCAATAATTGTTTGGTCATAATATTTACGTCTTAAAACTGCTCTTCCATAATAATTAGTATGTTAATGCTGATAATAATAATACTGACAACAAAAGACATTACTTTTTAAGCACTGACTTAATACTCATGTTTCTCCGAGTAATATAGATATATAGATCGACTTTGCAATGTGCAACCTTTTTAGTCCCTTTGCTTCTCTTTTTGTTGATGCTCATTACATGTTTTGGATCAGCTAATTTCAATACTTCTATTTATGCTGTCATTGACGATAGATGTCATTACCGAAAATTATAATAGCATTCTAATAATAATAACAGCATTATAATTGTGTCAATATGCTAAAAGGATTGTGCGTCAGTCAAGTTTATAATTAGTTGACTCTGAAAGTTACAGAACAATTAAGAGCGAACGAAGTTGATATCGATGCCTATAGTAGAGAGAGTTTCATAAAAATGAAATTGCATGTTTAAGAAAATCTTAACTTATGACGAATGGGAAAAAATCTTATTAATTTAATATAGGCATGCTTGGTATGAACAACGAAACAATAAATTATAAGATGAAGGTTGATATTGCCGATTTACCGCAGTGTATAGAAATAGGTACTTTACTGTTGACAACAGCAGCGAAGTTGTAACTATAAGTTTGAGACAAATAATAGAGTAATAGGTTGAGCCTGCAATCCTTAGAACAGGCAAAACGGTTATTGTATCATTAAAACCCTCTTCAGATATAATAATCATATCTATATCCCTGCTTTAAAATCACGATAAAGAAGGAAAAACTCACAAATTGTTTATTTACGCAATTTCGTTTTCTCATTGGGCACTCAATTAGGTCAAGGTCATTGGGATTAATCCGGAGAAGGTGAAGGTGGATTATTCCATATTGAGGAATCCTGGAAAGAATTATTTTCGCTTTATTCAGTCAAACAGGTAATCGATCGCCTAATTAAGATGCATAGATAATATATGAGTATTTTTGCTCTCAAATGTCCGTCTGAAGAGGCGTCTAACCTGCAGACGTAAATGTAAACACCTGATCTCCATGGTAGTAAATATCTTTGCATCATAATCTCAAAGATGCAATCAGGATCAGTGATTCGGATTTTAAATGTATATTTCTTTAGTGAATATTGACTAGGTAGAATTTTTTTAAATTACCTCTTAAATTAGTAGTAATTGAAACATCATTTTGCGCTGGATAAATTTTTTTTTATTACCAATGGGCCAGTAATCATCCGCCTACGCAAAAGATTGTGCTGTGTTCCATTCAAGACTAGAAAATGGCTTTAGCTACTGTTTCTCTACCATAAGGTCGTTCAGTTCAGTCAAAAGTCTCCTTAGATTGCCTATTGATGAACTATTTATGATTGAAAATTAGAGGTTAAATTTTCCATTAAGCTTACTTTGTAAAAGTTAAACTTCCATTAAGTATATTTCCTCAGAGTTTTTGAATTATTATTTTAGCATAATATTATTTAGCACAATTCTTCTTGTGCTATATATCATCAAAATTAAATATCAGTAGACTTACAATTTATTATATTTAACTTTTCGGCATTTTTGTGCTATTTTCAGATTAAATCAGTTTTCTGCCAGTCTGTCTCGAATCGTTGATCATGTATAGAGTAGTTCAGGGGGTTCGACCCCTCAGTGTTCTGGCCCGTCAAACCTGGCAGCTGTCTAGAGCTCAACCGGGTGTGGCCCTTGGTCCCAGCCCTCTCTCCTCCCCCCGCAAGACCTATTCCACCAGTGTGGTGGCGGAACCTTTCCTCAATGGAAGCTCTTCCATCTATGTGGAAGAGATGTATGCTTCCTGGAAACAGGACCCTAAAACTGTTCATAAGGTCTGGTACTGAAATAGCAAATAATAATAATAATTATAATTATAGTAAAAAATATAATATTAAAAATAAATAATTCTAATAATAATAATTCCAATAATAAAAAAAATTATAATAATAATAAAGACCTTTAATAAATAATAATTTAAAATAAAATAAAATAATAATAATAGCATTTTAATGTCCATTTCCTCTTGCGAATATGGTCATGGAGATATCCTACATGTCTACTGATTGACACCTGTGAAAGGCAGCAATTTGATTGTAAAGAAGACCGTAAGGTGTGCCTGTGAATCAAGAAATAATGTATAGCAATGATGCAATTAAATGACTAACGTTTTATAATTTTATTACTTATCTATAGTGTGTAATGTAACACGCAGCCTACACCAATATAACTGATTTTTTTTACATTACGTAGTTTTTTCATGATCATATCAATGACGAAATGAAATCGCAGTAAATTATTCTTATTTAGCTTGTCTTAAAGCTAGAAATTTTTTTAATTATCACATACGCAATATTACACATTTAGATATTTTACTAAACAAATTTCTTTTTAGTTTTTCTGAGCAAAAGTAAAGAATATATCGTGTTTAATTTCTTCACATTTTAATTTGTTTGTTCTGTTTGCTGCTTTTTTGTTTGATATTTTGTTAAGAATTTTATCTTTTAAATTTTTACGAGTAAAAGTAAAGAACATATCGTGTGAAATTTCTTCACATTTTAATTTGTTTGTCTGTTTGCTGCAGTCGTGGGATATATTTTTTCGCAATGCATCCCAGGGTGCACCTCCTGGTGCTGCTTACCTTGCCCCACCTAACATCAGATCAGGGGTGGTGGCACCAGTGCCTGCCTTTAGTTCTGTGCCAGCGGTGGCAGGTGCCATCAGTGACACCAAGGCTATAGATGACCATCTATCAGTGCAGGCTATCATCAGAGCCTATCAGGTAACATAGCCTTCATCTATCAGTGCAGGCTATCATCAGAGCCTATCAGGTAACATAGCCTTCATCTATCAGTGCAGGCTATCATCAGAGCCTATCAGGTAACGTAGCCTTCATCTCTCAGTGCAGGCTATCATCAGAGCAGAATTAGAGCTCTTGATAATGCTTGGTGCTCTCTTAGATACAGTTAATTACATAGCTGAACCTGTACAGGCTGAAATCTCTCGGAATGGTTAATTAACTTGAAATCAGTGTAGATGGCAGTGTTGATAGCACGCAGGTTCTTGAGCAGCTAATCACGAGTTCATATCCCAGCTGAGTTATCATCGCCTTAAGGAAAATAATGAAACTTTGCCTCAAAACTTCTTTCTGTTGTAAGCAATAATTATTCTCCTTGTCATGCTATTACTAAAATCATGTTTTCTTTTCGAGGTCAGATTGAATAATTTATTGTATTAGCCATTTATGATCTTCCAATGTCAGAAAGGACATTCGGTTGGTGAGCGCCTAGGCTCCAGAAGTTGCTATATAAAAGTTTAAATGAATGGAAAAGTCTCAAATAGGGGATGGACTGATGATATGATGTAGGACAGAGAGGATTTGAGGCAGTCTATTTGTTTCCCGACCCTAGTTAAACTTGGATCCAAGGGAAGGTGATGATTATTAACCATTTATGATCTTATAAATTACTTCAGTGATTGAGTAAATTAATACGATGACTGCTGCAGGCTAGAGGTCACAATGTAGCTGACCTTGACCCACTTGGAATCAACGAAGCTGACCTTGATGGCAGTGACGTACCAGAGCTGCATGGAGCCACGTATGGACTGGGTGGGTGGTTTTGATTTTGCTTTTTACTGACTTTTACGTACAGTACTCTCCTATGTTATGATAATAATAATAATAATAATAATAATAATAATAATAATAATAATAATAAGGTTCTTTACACCGGGGTAAAAAAGAAAATAATAATAATAAAAGTTTAACGTCCGTTTCCTCATCCAGGGATGATGTCTGGGACGTTGTGTCAATTACTTACATTTCATTTTAAAATTTATAATTCTATAATCAATTAACTACTGCTTTACTGCATCATATTAAATTTCAAATCCAACTGAGGCTATAAACTGAAATAGATTAAGATAGAAATAATGAATTAAACTGTAAACTAGCTGAAAGAAGCTAAGCCTAGTAATAATGGAGGTTTATTGTCCATTTCCAATACCAATTGTGAAGTCGGATCAGGATAGACATACTTTTACATATCATCGCAAACTGAATTGTCTGAAGTGATCTTAAAAAATAAGTTTAGGATAGTAAATTGAAATATTAAATGGCGTCAATCACTTGTTCAAACATTCTAATAGATTAATCTGAAATTTGTAAAAGAATTGGTAAGTGTCAGATCAGAAGTAAAGATACTGAGTCCAAGTTGCGCAAAGATATAGTTTTAGAGAACTAATGGGTTCTGATGGGACGTTGTTTATTTTATATTGTATTGCTTGTGTTTGCACGGAATCAAGAAAGATTGCATATGGATGAGAACCTTGCATATTGATGCGATATTATTTTGCATGTTGAGCCATTTTCATTCAATCCAGAAAGACAGGCTGCGAAGGGCTTGGGTGCACTGATGAATGATAATGATGACTGATTGATTGATTGATTGAGTTATATAGGAGAGGCAGATATGGACAGGGTGTTTCAGCTGCCCACTACTACTTACATAGGAGGAGATGAGAAGACCCTGAGTCTTAGAGAGATTGTCAATCGTCTGGAGGTCAGAATAATTGCATTACGTATTACTGAAGTCCTTTTGGGACTTAGAGAAATTATTACTATACCTAGTATAAGTTTATTTATAGGACTAAGTGTATTTTAAAAGTATAGTATACTTTTTATTATCTTTTTATGAGATTTATAATTAGATACTTGAACTCTGTGTTCTCTTGTAGATCGTACACTGTAGGCATATAAAGGCAGAGTTTATGGTCGTCAGCTATGCGATCAATGCGATTAGTTGATTAATTATTTGATGGATTGACTGTACAGAACATATACTGTGGGCACATAGGGGTGGAGTTTATGTTCATCAACAACTTGGAGCAATGTGATTGGCTGAAGAAACGCTTTGAGCTGCCTGGTGTGATGAACATCACCCACGATGAGAAGAGAACCCTGATGGCCCGGCTGATCAGATCCACTCGCTTTGAGGAGTACCTCGCCAAGAAGTGGTCTGCTGAGAAGAGGTTTGGGCTGGAGGGGGGTGAGGTGTTGATCCCTGCCATGAAGAGGATCATAGATATATCCAGCTCTAAGGGTGTCGAGAGCTTCGTCATCGGAATGCCTCACAGGTAGGATGTTGGAATTTCTGTCTGTTGGAATTTCCGTCTTTTGAAATTTTTGTTGCTCGTACTTGCGAGTGGTCTATATGAGCCTGTAAACCCTTGGAGACTCTTCAGTATAGTAATAATAATAATAATAGTAAAGGTTTAACGCCTGTTTCTTCATACAAGGGTGATGTCAGGGACAGTAGAGACTGTTCAGTATAGTAGAGACTGTTCAGTAGAGTAGAGACTGTTCAGTATAATAGAGACTGTTCAGTAGAGTAGAGACTGTTCAGTATAGTGGAGACTGTTCAGTAGAGTAGAGACTGTTCAGTATAGTAGAGACTGTTCAGTAGAGTAGAGACTGTTCAGTATAATAGAGACTGTTCAGTAGAGTAGAGACTGTTCAGTATAGTGGAGACTGTTCAGTAGAGTAGAGACTGTTCAGTATAATAGAGACTGTTCTGTAGAGTAGAGACTGTTCAGTATAGTGGAGACTGTTCAGTATAGTAGAGACTGTTCAGTATAGTTATTAACCTGTAGAGAATATTGATAGTGTGTTAATTACAAGTGTCCATTGTAGTATGAAGATAATTTTTTAATTCAAACCTACTTAGTCAAGTTAGAGTTTTAATTTTAAGCAATAATTTAAATATTATAATCAATCAAACACTGATTGGCGCTTTAAGACATGTAATGCCTTCTTGAACGTCTTAATAGCTTAGTGGTTACGTCCTGAAGTTTTAAATGACAGACCCTTAGGTGAATTGAACTCTCGTGGATTCGATTCCCAACTGCGCTTGTCTGAGAGTAAAATCTCGGTCATTCACTGGACTGGTTATGCGGAAAATAGACTAAATTGCCTAACGGATTAAACGTGTGGTGTTACAAAGTGATAGATATCAACATAGGTGATCATTTCACTATATTGCGTGTTTACTTTTTAATATTATCTGAGTAATTGTAATATTTTCTACGCCAATCAGAGGTCGACTGAACGTGCTGGCTAACGTGTGTCGTAAGCCGCTCGAGCAGATCTTCTGTCAGTTTGACTCTAAGCTTGAGGCGGCTGATGAGGGCAGCGGAGACGTCAAGTATCACCTGGGCATGTGTCACGAGCGACTCAACAGAACTACGAACAAGACCATCCAGCTAGCCGTCGTAGCTAACCCCTCCCACCTTGAGGCCTGTGACCCTGTGGTTGAGGGAAAGGTCAAGGCTGAACAGTACTACAGGGGAGACACTGATGGAAAGAAGGTTTGTCGTACTCTGTTATCTCTCTCTTTCTTAGTGCACTGCCTACTGGCAGGTCACACAACCAACCTAAAGATAGAACTTTTCCTTCAGTTATACAGCGTATATAAATATAGAACGTATACTATGACATCCTCATAGTACCACAAGTGAGTCAGTCAGAGTCAGTCAGAGTCAGTCTAGCGGGGATTCAAACCAACGATGTTCTAAACAAGCCTGCTACCCACTCTGCCGATACAACTTGGTATGTTGTTTATCAGTAAGCAGTTTTATGTCGTTTTATATACGAGCAATTGATGATCTGCCATCATTGGCTATAAAATAATATTGATTGATTGATTGATTGATTGATTGATTGATTGATTGATTGACGGGCAGGTGATGAGTATGCTGCTACACGGTGATGCAGCGTTTGCTGGTCAAGGCATCGTGTACGAGACGTTTCACTTGAGTGATCTGCCTAAATACACAACACACGGCACTGTGCACGTTGTGCTAAATAATCAGGTCTGTAATATATATATATATATATATATATATATATATATATATATATATATATATATATACTGTATTCTATAACTGTATATATATATATATATATATAACTGTATATATATATATATATATATATATATATATATACAATGTTCTTATGTTTGTTTCTAGTCTCATACCTCTTGTCTTTATTTTAGGTTGTCTAAGATTTCAAGACTGTAAGCTGATGTAAAGCTAAAAGCTAATGTTAGCGTCAGTTTCCTAACTCGAAAGCAATGTTAGTGACGGGCGAGCCCAGGATTTCAACCCTGCACATACTTATCCGCGGTCGAATATTGTAGATTAATAAATGTATTAGCTATTTGATTGGATGATTTTCTGATTATTTACTCGATATCAAAACTTAGTAGTTATTTGACTGATTTACTGATAGAGTGAAAATATCAGTTTATTAATCGATCAAAATTACTTAGAATTAGATTTATTGTGAAAATATCAGTTGTATATCAGTAATCAGCTATATATAGTTATATATCGAATATCAGTAATTGATAAAAATTACTTAATAGATTTATCGATTGATTGATTGCACATAGATTAGATTCACGACTGACCCACGTTTATTACTTACAATTAGATTGATTGTTTGATTGATTGATTGATTGATTTATTGATTGATTTATTGATTGATTTATTGCACGTAGATTGGATTCACTACGGACCCACGTTTCTCGCGCTCCTCGCCATACTGCACTGACGTGGCACGTGTCGTCAACGCACCGATATTCCACGTGAATGCTGACGACCCCGAGGCGGTGATGCACGTGTGCAAGGTGGCAGCTGAGTGGAGAGCTGAGTGGGGCAAAGATGTGGTCGTGGACCTCGTGAGTGTGCTTGTGTTCTTTGTTCTTAATTATTCTCATAATGGTTAATTATACCCATAATAGAAAGCTGGTAAAGCTAAGGCTAACGTCAGTTTCCTCTCTCGAAAGCGATGTCAGTGACGGGTGAGCCCAGGATTTGAACCCCGCACTTACTGATCCGCAGTCGAGTATCTTACCGACTTCGCCACTGGCTGCAGAGAGAGAGAGAGAGACTATATGTTTATTTCGACAACATCAGTGTAAAGTCGCTTATATACAAAGTGTACAAAAGAGAAATAAAAGTACAAGTTTAAAACAAACATAATCAATGATGCAATTAATTAAAACAAGCCCAATACCATTCAATCGGTCCCTAGTGAGAGCATTGCTCTATCTAGCTAGTAATAGAGATTTAATTACCCTGTTAATTGAAGAGCATAGTTAATTACCCTGTTAATTAAAATGCCTATTTAATTACCTTGTTAATTAAAGAGCCTAGTTAATTACCCTGTTAATTAAAGGGCCTAGTTAATTGCCATGTTAATTAAAGAGCCCAGTTAATTACCCTGTTAATTAAAGGGCCTAGTTAATTGCCTAGTTAATTGCCCTGTTAATTAGAGAGCCAAAATAATTACCTGGTAAATTAAAGAGCAAAGTTTGTTACCCTGCTAATTGACTAGCCTTAATTTAATTATTCTATTATTATTTTTTATTATTTTTATTATTCTCCTAACAGAAGAGCTATGATCAAAGCTAAGGCTGCTAATAGCCAGGCTGGAGATGTTCTAATGCTCTATATCTGGTGGCATGATTTAAAAAATAGTGGGCTCGCACATATACTAATTAGCATTATACAAATGATTATTTAACATATGCGTAATAAATGACTATTCTTAACCTACTGTATTTGTCACAAAATTAAGATAAAGATTGTGAAACAAATACGTGTCCAACACTTTCATAGAAATGAAAAAAAGGCTGAGGATAGAATTGGTTGTAAGAGACATGTGCCATGAACCTGCCGATAGGCTGTGCAGTAAAGAAAAAGAAGTAATAAATGACAAGATTTGATTGATTGATTGATACAGGTATCATACAGGCGTAAAGGGCACAACGAGATAGATGATAAGATCTGATTAATTGATTGATTGATTTGACGCAGGTATCATACAGACATAACGGGCACAACGAGATAGATGATAGGATCTGATTAATTGATTGATTGATTGATTGATTGACGCAGGTATCATACAGACGTAACGGGCACAACGAGATAGATGATAGGATCTGATTAATTGATTGATTGATTGATTGATTGACGCAGGTATCATACAGACGTAACGGGCACAACGAGATAGATGATAAGAACTAATTGATTGATTGATTGATTGATTGATATAGGTATCATACAGACGTAACAGGCACAACGAGATAGATGATAAGATCTAATTGATTGATTGATTGATTGATATATTTATCAAATATATCAATTCCTGGTTCAAATCCTGGGCTCGCCCGTCACTGACATCGCTTTGAGTGAAGAAATTAACATTAACCTTAGCTTTACCAGCTTTTTATAGATTGAGTGACCTATTGATTGATGATTGATTGATGATTGATTGATTGATTGATTGATACAGGTATCATACAGACGTAACGGGCACAACGAGATAGATGATAAGATCTAATTGATTGATTGATTGATTGATTGATTGACTGATTGATTGATTGATACGGGTATCATACAGACGGAATGGGCACAACGAGATAGATGATAAGATCTGATTAATTGATTGATTGATTTATTGATTGATTGATTGATGCAGGTATCATACAGACGTAACGGGCACAACGAGATAGATGAGCCGATGTTCACACAGCCTCTCATGTACAAGAAGATCAAGGACACACCTAATGTGCTCAAGAAGTACTCAGACAAGCTGATTGCTGAGGGCGTCATCACTCGAGAGGAGTACGAGGTAATAATAATAATAATAGTAATAGTCTGCTTCAACAATTCTTTTAAGCCGATTGATGACCTCTAGTAGCCGGGCGGCGATTCAGCACGTAATGCTTGAATCGTTTTTACCAAATCTCAGGTTCTTTACACAGGGGTATAAAAATAAAAAATATAAAAAAAATAACAGTAATAATAATAATTATTATAATAATAATAATAATAATAAAGCTTTGAGGTCATTTTCCTCATCAAACGATGATGTCAGGTACGTCATCATAATAATAGGCTAGAAAGTCAATAGGCGAGGTAGTAGGCGCTGCTAGTACAGCCAGATCTTTAACCTTCCTAACAGTAGCTTAATCCACTGAACCCTGGCTCACACATTTCTGTTATACATATTTATTGTGTTACAGGAGATTAGCATCAGTTATGTATAAATCAAAAGTACTGGCGAGATATGTGTAACCTGTTTTATCTTTCATTACATATCTATAGATATTTTGCAATAGATATGCATATCTTTGCATATCATTCTAGAATATCTAATAGTCTGTTTGTACTGTTTTTTTTACCCTATACAAACAAAGAGCCAAATAATAAACAGGTATGGAAATAGAAACATTTAGTTCATCTCTGTAGTAGAAATTGATAATGTTCTACTTCAACAAACAAAGGGAAAATAATGTGAGTATTTTCACATATGCTCATAATTTCCAAATCAGTGCAGTATCAGTTTTACAAATCATTTCTGTTACAGTTGAAGTATCAAAAGCAAGACAATCAGTTCAGTTCCGTTTTACGAATCACTTCAAAATAAGTTTTACGAATCACTTCAGAATCAGTTTTACGAATCACTTCAGTATCAGTTTTACGAATCACTTAAGTATCAGTTTTACGAATCACTTAAGTATCAGTTTTACGAATCACTTCAGAATCAGTTTTACGAATCACTTCAGTATCAGTTTTAGGAATCACTTCAGAATCAGTTTTACGAATCACTTCAGAATCAGTTTTACGAATCACTTCAGTATCAGTTTTGCGAATCACTTCAGTATTTGTTTCAATAAATCAGATAAAAATCATTTCAGTTCAGCATCAGTTTACTTCAGTATCAGTTTCAGTAAAACATAAAATCATTTCAATCCTTGAATTTTGAAATGACAAATCCTGAGTCGAATTAAACATGTGATTTTAAAAGTGATAGATATCAACATAGTTGATTATTCACTATAATGCGAGTTTACTTTTTGGTGGTGGTTTAATTTTTTATCCTACTTTTTATGTTTATGATGTTCTGTTTACTATTCTTCCTGTCAAGTGTGGCCGAATAAAGAAGTTGATATATTTCAGTTCGGCATCAGTTTAAGTTTACTATCGCTGTGACAGGCTGAAGTGGCCAAGTACGACAAGATCTGTGAGGACGCGTACACGCTGAGCAAGAAGGAGACGGCTCTGCAGAACCGGCTGTGGCTCGACTCTCCGTGGCACGGCTTCTTCGACATACGTGACCCGATGAAGCTTCCGCCCACTGGCGTGTCCGAGGACACGATCGCTCACATAGCCAAGTGCTTCAGCACCGAGCCTGGCAGCGACTTCCATCTCCATTCTGGTGTGTAAAGCGTAATAAAAGCTAAGGTTAACGTCAGTTTCCTCACTCGAAAGCGGTGTCAATGACGGGCGAGCCCAGGATTGGAATCCCGCACATACTGATCCGCGGTTATACGGATACCGAGCCCAGTAGCGACTTCCGTCCGCATTCTGGTGTGTAGCCAAACGTCGCTTCATAGATGTCCCTGACATCATCCTTGTATGAGAAAACGGACGTTAAACCTTCATCATTATTATTATTATTAATGAAAAGCATAACATCTTTCTACATTTGAGACCTTGTTAGATCATATGTAATTCATAGTACATTTGTAAATCGATTCTATGATGGTGTTTCGTGCAGGTCTAAAGCGTATTCTATGATATCTCGTGTAGGTCTAAAGCATATACTATCTCGTGCAGGTCTAAAGCGTATTCTATTGTATCTCATGTAGCTCCAAAGCGTATTCTATGATATCTTGTATAGATTTAAAGCATATTCTATGATATCTCGTATAGATCTAAAGCATATTCTATCGTATCTCGTGGTACAGGTCTAAAGCGTATTCTGAAGATGCGCGCCGAGATGGCTGCTAAGCGCGAGGCAGACTGGGCTATGGGAGAGGCTCTGGCTTTTGGCTCGCTGCTCAAGGAAGGCATCCACGTGCGACTTTCGGGTCAGGACGTGGAGAGAGGCACATTCAGTCACAGGCACCACGTGCTGCACGACCAGGACAGAGACCAGGTGACCTATGTGCCACTCAATCACCTCTACGCTGATCAGGCTGAGTACGTCGTCTGCAACAGCTCCCTCTCGGAGTTTGGTGTGCTAGGTACGTCTCCTATATAATCCATTCTCTCTAACACGCTGTGCGTTGTTTGAGTTATTTGCTGGAGCCAGTGGTGATGTCGGTAAGATACTTGATCGCAGATCAGTATGGGCGGGGTTCAAATTCTGGGCTCGACCGTCTCTGACATCACTTTCAAGTGAGAAACTAATATTAATCTTAGCTTTACCAGCTTTATTGTTATTATTTGTTTAATATTTGAGTTTTATGTTTCGATTGCTGCAAAATCTTAAACGAATGGATAAGACAATCTATTCGCATCTTGACCCTGGTTTATCTCGGTTTTAAGGGAAGATGATGATGAAGATGATGATGAAGATGATGATGAAGATGATTATTATTTGAGTTTTATGCTGATATTTCTTATGAAATGGAATACTGGTTCATTCGCTAACATAAAATCTTCTGTCATCAAATTATTGATTGGTTGTATGATTGATTTATTGATTGTTTGATTGATTGTAGGATTTGAGTTGGGCTACTCAATGACTAGCCCCAATGCTCTGGTCATGTGGGAAGCTCAGTTTGGAGATTTTGCTAACACGGCTCAGTGCATGTTTGATCAGTTTATTAGCAGCGGTCAAGCCAAGTGGATCAGACAAAGCGGCTTAGTCTGTCTGCTGCCTCACGGCTATGAGGGTATGGTAAGTAACGGCTTAATGTCTCTGATCAGACAAAGCGGCTTAGTCTGTCTGCTGCATAATAAAATGGATTGTCTTTTGTAATACTTCAGTTGTAAGAATATATGTACTTCTGGTGATCTGTTAATTTGTATGTATAATGAATGAGGAACATACAAAGCTGACTTTATTGCATTGTATTATTTTGTAGTGTAAAGCTGTGTCTTTTATAGTATTTTGCAGAACACTGTATTTTGTATCTGATTGTATTATAGGGTCCAGAACATTCAAGTGCACGAGTAGAGAGATATCTTCAGATGAGCAGTGAAGACCCTGACTACTTCCCTGTATGTCTCTCGATCTCTCTCTTTCTCTGTGTCGCTCTGTACACTTAACTACTTCCCTGTGTGTCTCTATCTCTCTCTCTGTTCCGCTCTCTCTCTCTCTCTTTCTCTATCTGTACACTTTAACTTCTTCCCTGTATGTCTCTCTCTCTCTTTCTCTCTCTCTCCTCTCTCTCTCTCTCTCTCTCTGTCTCTCTGTACTCTTAACTATTTCCTTGTATGACTATAAACTTTTCTGTCTATATTCTCCTACATATTTCTGAATTTCTCTATGCTTATATTTTTCCTGCCTATTGCTATATATGTGCTCTTAGTTTATATGAAATCCATGCAATACAGGTATATACTCCTCTAGCTACCATAGGTTGCCAGGAGCTGCTTAGAGTATTATTCAATCTTCTGAAATAAAGTAGTCATCAATATCCTTAGCATTTAAATAACTATGGACAGGAATGAGGAAATGGGTCTTAAACAAGCATCTATGCTTCCTGATCCAGTGTGCCGTTATGCTATGCTATGTTATTTTATATTATGTTATGTTATATTATGTTACGTTATGTTATGTTAAGTTAATTTATCCTTCATTTTGGTGAATGCCACCTTAGTGTTGGGACTGGGTTGCCATTATCAATCAACTTATGCCACCGGGACAGCGCTATCATTACTAGTGAATGGAGGCGTGTGTCCATGTTGTGGTTGAATTACTGAGGATAGTGAAAGCACTGTGTCAAAATAACACTGCTGGAGAATGATTTTGTTTAATCTGTTGACTTAATGTTTCATTAAATTATAATGTTATTAATTCATCTATGGATGATTGATCGATTGATTGATTGATGGATTGATTGATTGATTGATTGATAAATTGATTGATTGATTGATTGATAATTTGATTGATTGATGGAAGGATTGATGGATTGATTGATTGTGCAGCCAGAGAACGAGAACTTTGAGATACAGCAGATGCACGAGACAAACTGGTTTGTGCTCAACTGCACGACTCCTGCTAACATCTTCCACGCTCTGCGCAGACAGATTGGACTAGCCTTCCGTAAACCTGTGAGTGCGCTAGATGATTGTCTGCTGAAATGTCAATACTTGAATACTCACACTTAATTCTAAAAGTGACACACTGCCACAACTGTAACATATTGTCAGCGTGTCAGAGGATTAGATAATAGTCATCATCATCATCTTCCCTTAAATCCCAGTTTAACCAGGGTCGGGATAAGAATAGACTTGATCCGATCGCTTAAGTTTTTGTAGCAATTTTTGGAGCCTAGGCGCTCACCAACCGAATGCCCTTTCTGACTTTGACGTCCATAGCTTGTTCCTCTACAGAACGCCCATACTGAGCGTTGAAACGGGCTGTGAATAAGTATATATGTACCCTGGACCTAAAACTCTGCTGAACAATAAAAAGAACGAGAGAGCACATGTGTATGTGTTTAATTGTCAGAAGGGATTATTTTATTGTAGGTTATGTGGCTTAGCACTCCATGAAGCCATTGACTGTCAGCATTATCTTTCAGGCTTTTATATTGTAATCTTTCATTCTATTTTTATTTTTATTTAATATTTTAATGTACATATTCCTCATTGATTGCTATACTAAGTGTTTTTCTAGATTTAAAGCAAATCTGGTAAAGCTAAGGTTAACGTCAGTTTCCTCACTCGAAAGCGATGTCACTGACAGGCGAGCCCAGGATTTATTGATTGATTGATTGGTTGATTGATTGATTTATCTATTGACTGATTGATGGATGTATTCATTGACTCCATTGATTGATTAGCTAATTGATTGATTGATCGCACAGTGTATCATAATGACGCCGAAGAGTCTGTTGAGACACCCGGACGCTAAGTCGAGTTTTGACGACATGGTGGAGGGCACAAAGTTCCAACGACTCATCCCGGAGTCTGGCCCCGCCTCAGAGCACCCGGAGCAAGTCAAGAAGCTCATCTTCTGCAGTGGGCGTGTCTACTACGACCTCAACAAAGAGAGGACGACCAAGCAGCGTACCAACGACGTCGCCATATCTAGGGTAGAACAGGTAATAAGAGTGATGCGATGTCGATATATCTAGGGTAGAACAGGTAGTAAGAGTGGTGTGAAGTTGATATATCTAGGGTAGAACAGGTAAAAAGAGCAATGTGACGTCGATATATCTAGGGTAGAACAGGTAATAAGAGTGGTATGACGTCGATATATCTAGGGTAGAACAGGTAATAAGAGTGGTGTGACGTCGATATATCTACGTTAGAACGAGTAATGAGATTGATATAGGTAGCATTAATTAGATCTGTTAAATGATGATTTTGCATCATTTACGCAACGCGGTCCAGTAGAACTCTTGGGATATGAACATTTCAGCGAGTAAGAAGTAAAATATTGTAAAATTTGCCAGTGTTAATATATGGATTTGACTTAATATAATTGATGTTTACTATGCAGCCAGCATTGCACAAGTGCTGTAAGTGATCTCATTTCTAACAGCTTCAGTTACCCGCATAAACCTAACTATTCATTTACACATCTGAAATATTAAACTTAATTTATAGATCATTATAAATTAATATTGATTTTATTGAATTTCTTTATAAAGATTTTGTTGACAGCCAAGCAGTCTTCTTCTGTGCATTGCCATGTGGCAGGTTCAAGGTACATATTCATACTCAAAGTCTGCTTTCTCGCTCTATAAGAGCACTCCTTAGATCAATAAGTTAATCCCTTCACAAAGTCTATGCCCTATCCATACCTTATGTAGCCTATAACTTGGGAAAAGTATGGCTTCTGTGGTGGTTTCCCGTTGCCTTCCTCAGAAGTATAAGCTTTCTAAGCAGTATAGACTGTTTATATACTTAATTTGTAGATGATAAATTAATATTGATTTTATCTGTATAAAGATTTTCTTGACAGCCTAAGCAGCATATATTGTTTCTATTGTCAGCTGTCGCCGTTCCCGTTCGACCTGGTGAAGGCAGAGCTCGTCAAGTACCCTAAGGCGAAGGTGTTCTGGGTTCAGGAGGAGCACAAGAACCAGGGGCCCTGGACCCACGTCTTCCCTCGCATCAGGGTCGCTCTCAAAAAAGAAGGGTCCGGCAGGGCCGTCGAGTATGTATCTCTCTCTCTTAGTGCACTGACTACTGTGCAGGTCCATGGTATATAACGCCTCTAGTCATCTCTGTATTCCGTCTTTCTCTTCACGTCCACATATGAGTGGGTATAGGCTGCAGATTTCTGTCAGTTCTCTCAGCTTATTTCTGAAGTAATATATTTCTCTTTAGTTGTTAATGTCATTAGGTGTGTTCCTCTGTACACAGTGCTCTATGTTGTCATTATATTGTCGTTGTTGTTGTTGTTGTGTACAGGTACATTGGTCGCCACGCCTCTGCCGCCACGGCCACAGGAAGCAAGGCTGCTCACATACAGGAGCACTCTAGAATCATTAAAAAAGTATTCGAGTAAACTGTCTTTACGTTGTTTCTGGGCTGGCACCATATTTAGATCTACTTTTTCAGTTTAGTGTAGATTAGCTGCTTGAGTGACTTCATTATATGTGGCTATGTCTGAATGGACATCACTATTTGGTTAGTTTCCCTGAAGTCTTTGAAAAGCGAAATATCGGCATAAAATATAATTTACTCAGTGACTGTAGGCTCTCATAAAATGTGGTGTCGTGCAATAAATGTAGTCTCTCTCTCTCTCTCTTCCTCTCTCTCTTCCTCTCTCTCTCTCTCTCTCTTCCTCTCTCTCTCTCTCTCTCTCTCTCTCTCTCTCTCTCCCTGCTGTGAAGATGTAACATCGGATTAATCTTTAGAGCTGATTGTTGTCTGTCTCCTTCGTGTGGACTAGAGTTCATGTGTAGATAGTTTGATGGATTAGTTTAGGATTTCTTTAGCGTAAGACGTAGAAGATAACTCTTTGTAAGAAGGGATTCAGTAGCTATGTGGATTACTGATGCCCTCCTTTGTACTCTATGCTTTTTGTCTCTCTAGGATATCTTTCATGTATTATAGTGCAATTTCTCTTTTCGAATTTCAGGCACAGAACACAATATTGTTGTGCCAAAATCAGCATTTTAAATTTTTGTCCCTCTAATCGTGGCGTTTCGCTTACTATTGTGCAGCCCTTCAACCAATCGACTTGCTTTGAGGACTCTTTGCTCTGGCTATAGTATTGCTTTTTTATTGTTCATGAATGTTGAAGTATTTTTTACTGATTACTTCCCATTTTGTAATATATTTATTAATATCTGTGCTTTTCGTAATTATTTACGCATTTATTAATGCTATATAATTAATTTATGTATTCAGTCGTTTCATAATAGATCAAATAGGTGTACGTACTCAAAGACATTGGTAAGACAAGCTATAATAATGTAAGACGGCTTAGATTTTATTGTATTCATTTATATACATTTTACGAGGCGCTATTAATCTTGTACGGGCGTAGATTTGCCTGAGGATTTCATTTATTTAGTTACTGCTCACTAATCATGATCAGCTGTTAAGAGTCTCTGTTTAGCCATTCGTATTTATTTACAAGGAATCATGTTATAAATTAATAGATATAAACGTTTCTACAGTAGTCCCGTAAACTGTTATTATTTACTGTAATTCATTTGCTTTATTTTATTTAATATTTCTAGCTGCTTATTAGTATTTAAGAAGAACTATACAGATATACTATTTATCTGTATCATTATTTACAATGAATCTTATTATTTACGAAATGATACACATTTATATGGATTATGTTGTTCAAGGTTTGTTAAAAATTAATTAGTGTAAAACTGTCGCTGTTAACTATTGCTGTGGAGATATCGGTGTATCTACTAAGACATAAGGATTAACAGAGATAATTACATAATCGATTAGAATTATCAATCTATTGAACAAGCTTTGAAATCGTTGTTTTGCATTGATTTATTTGTGCTGGTTATTATTATTTATTATCTCAAAGTTAATCTTCTAACTCAAAATGTTTCTAACCTCTCATGTGAAGTTGAAGAATTCAAATAGACTTTGTCAGATTGTTTGTCAACCTTTTGTTGTTGTTGTTTTATTTGTCACAGAAAGTCTTGTGCCTATTAAATTCTCATTTCACTTCTATCCGTGTGTATGTGTTATACATTAAGCATTGTTATGTATTAAGCATTTGAAGTATTGTTGTATTCGTGAAAAATTGCTTTTAAGTAAAGCCAAGAGACGCAAGTGTTAGATATACAGAGAAATTGGTGGGAATTCATTAAAAAATAACATGTACTCGTACATAGTTATTCGTGTTGTGTCCGGGTTGTTGAAAGAATGACCAACCGTAGGCTGCACGTGTCATAAGAGGCGAAGAAGAACTAAGATCCAAACCAACGTCAGGAAGGCGCTCATTTGGCGAGCGCCTCGACTCCCGGAGTTACTACAAAAATTTCTTATTCCGACCCTAACTAAACTGGGATTCAAGAAAAGATGATCATGGTACATGATGGTGCCATCATGGTGGTGATTCAATGCGCTGTGGAATGATAGTGCTTAGACTGATCGATGGATTACATTTTTCGAGATAAACACTCGCTGATCTGCCTGCAACAAGACTCTCAATTTATTCAGACATTGATTTGTTTTTATTATTTTAAGGCACATAGACGTTTAGTATAGGTCCACAAGATTTCACATCATTTACACGCATATCGGATTTCTTAAGTATTTGGATTACATTTGCTGATTTTAAGACAAGGAACATGTAGCTAGGCGATGAGTGGTGTCAGGATAGAGATTTTATTCATGAGAAGCCGCCAAGGTATAATATCACTAGCAGACCTTTTACTGTGTAGAGCCAATTTCACTACGATATTTGCTTCAACGCTTTATTAGTAAAGGAATTAAGGTGACAGCTTTTAGCGGCGGAGCGAGAGTGGGTTTTCTAGCGTCAAATATCTTGTTTTCTTCCTTATCCGTGATCTACGCCGAATACTTCCATATTTGTCACGTGAGACAAGCTGCTCTTGTGCAATCGAAGTTAGACTACTGCAATTCCCTGTTTTTAAATCTCCCTGGCTGTTGGCTGTGAGATTGATCGGTTGCAGTTTATTCAGAATTCTCTTTCGCGAACAATTTTTTGTAGTTCCAAGTACTCGCATGTTACGCCTATTTTAAAGTCTTTGCATATAATATAAAACATTTGCACTGATTAAAGATTAACGAACATGGCATTTACAAAGCAGCTTCGTTAACCTATTCGTCGAACAGGAACACCAAGTCAGCATTGTAAATTTCGTCAATCTAAAACTTGATAATAAAATTAGAAATTTTCGTTGCTGACGCTAAACCGATTATCCTTCTTATCATACTTCCTGCTTACAGTTAAATGGAGTATCACTGATTAAAGTCACATTTACAATAACAATAATAATAACAACAATTAGAGTGCTACAGTCATCAATGACAACATCGAGCACTATTGAGACAAAAATCAAGCCGGCGAGCAAAAAGAAGGTCCAAAAAAGGTGCAAATTTCAAAATCCAGAAATTCAGTCCAAAGTAAAGGAAGTTAAAGAAAAGGTGGTTTAGGCGCAGGTCGCTGCTCATGGACACTGGATGGAAAAGAGAGATGGAAAAGATAGGTCTTCAACTGCTTATGGAACTGCTCATAGGAAAGCAAAGGCTGATGTGATTCAAATTAAGAATTCCGAAGATTGGATGGAAGAGAATTCCAGATTTGAGGTGCGGTATGCTGGAAAGCACGATTAGATAGCTTGGAGCGTGAAGGTAAGCTAGGTCTCACAAGAGTAATTAACTTAGAAGACCGAGTAATAGCAGGCTGCATCACTTTAATCAAGTGAGACATACATGTTTTTCCAGGGTTGGAGATGGACTTAAAGGTTAACGAAGCTGTTTTGTAAATGATACGCTCTTTAATCTTTAGCCAGTGCAAAGACTTCAAAATAGGCGTAACATGTGAGTACTTGGAACTACAAAAAATTGCTCGCGCAAGAGAATTCTGAACAAACTGCAACCGATCAATCTCACAGCCAGGGAGATTTAAAAACAGGGAATTGCAGTAGTCCAACTTCGATTGCACAAAAGCGCAGCACCAATTGTAGCAGCTCTCTCGCGTGACAAATATAGACGTATTCGACGAAGATCTCGGATATGGAAGAAGCATGCTTGTGAAGTTTTAATCATGTGTTCGTGGAAGGATAGGTGATTATCAAGGATAACACCGAGATTTCTTACAGAAGAAACAGGTGATATTTTAATACCCGAAGATAACGAAAGAGTTTTCCCATTCAGCTTCAGAAGCTGTTGAGGTGTCCCGACCAACAAAAATTCAGTCTTAGATGGATTAAGTGCCAAGAAATTAGAAGACATCCAAGACGATATAGACTGAAAACTTTGTTGCAGGAGGGTTTCAGCATTAGAATAAGAGTTAGGGGAGAAACAAGCGTACGTTTGAGTGTCATCAGCATATAGTTCATGATCAAGAGAATTGAAGAGATTAGAGTGCTTAGGGGTGTTGTATAGAGGTTAAAGAGGATAGGACCAAGAACGGAGCCTTGAGGCACACCATACTTTAAGTGAGAAGGCGAAGAGATGTACTCCATCACTTTCACACTAAAAGAACGATCTGTCAAATAGGAGGAAAACCAATCAAGAACAATTCCACGAACACCAAACCAGGAAGAAAGACGTTCCAGAAGAATATCAATGGTATCAAAAGTGGCCGAAAGATCAAGCATACATAATCCAGTTAAGCGTTGTGTGCACATGGCATTAACAATAGAATTGCACACAGATAGAAGCACCGTTTCAGTTGAACGATGCTTAGTAGGACAGCAACTCCACCACCCTTAGCACCAGATATCCTACAGTCACGATTTGCAATAAACATATCTTAACCTGGAGGAAGAATAAACATCAGTTCAGAAGGAGTTAGAGGTTATAGAGGATAGCCAAGTTTCACTGATAGCAAAACAGTCAAACTTGTGAGTCTCAGCCAAATCATGCAAAGCAATGATATGGTCTGAGTTACCTTTAATCTATAAGTCCATCACCATCCCTGGACAAACATGTATGTCTCACTTGATTAAAGTGATGCAGCCTGCTGTTACTCGATCTTCTAAATTAATTACTCTTGTGAGACCTAGCTTACCTTCGCGCTCTAAGCTATCTAATCGTTCTTTCCAGCATGCTGCACCGCAGATCTGGAATTCTCTGCGAAAGAAGAAGATAAAAGCCTACCGCTTTCAATGAAATTAATTAAACAGCGACATAGTTTATTTTAAGTTTATACTTGTTTAAAATAACTGCTAAATATATAAAATTCTTTTGTTGTAAATTTCGCTAAAGTTTAGGAATAGGGCTTAAATTATGGTATAATCGATGGATCCTAAGTTATTCGGGAATAAAGGTTAACTGCTGGTAAAAGTATGGCATTATTTAACATATAATACTTCAATATGGCGCTTGTTTGTTGACAATAATAAAGTCAATATTTAAAGGTAATAGTTTATTACTCCGTAATTTGATATTAAGTTATCTCCTTATCTTTCAATTTACATGTCAGAAGCATTATAATTTATGTGTATTGCTATTTAAGAGAATTACATTTAGTATTTCACTTTTTTGGAATTGTGAATATCAATCCATTTTAACATTATTTTTCTGAAATTTAAAATATTTGCTAATAAATATATATCATTCTTTTGTTCTATAGTTAAGGGATGTGGTTAGGAGCAGTCGAAACTTGGTACTAACTTTACATTACTTTATCGTATATCGCATTGAAAACTAATTAAGCCGTAAAGCCTATGTTAAAATTAGTTCCATCTTTCGAACGCGATATCAGTGACGGACAAGCCCACGATTTGAACCCACACATACTGTTCCGCCGTCGGATATTTTACCGACATCGACACTGGCTTCAACCAGTGCGTATGGCACTGGCACTGGCTCTAGCCTGTGCCAGTGTAGTTTTAAGAGTATACAACATTTAGGACTATAATTAATAGTTTTATAGGTTTAATAATTGAAAAAACTAAATATTCATATTTTTGCGTTGGTATTTCTTCATCTGACAGGACGGCACTAGATATACCCGTGTGCAAAAATGCACACATCTAGGAAATTGGCCACTTTGAACTAAACCTGGATTTTAACCCGAATCTCTCAATCCTAAGGTGGACATTTTAGCAATAAATATACCACATGTACAACTCTCAAGAAATCAATAAATAGAAATTTCTTATAGAAAATTATGAAAAAGCTGTTTTAATTTAAAACTATAAATATGACGATGCAGTGAAATTTATACTTGCCAGAAATTTTAGCATTAATATTTATGAATTTAAAACATGAAGTAGAAATTAAATTTAAATATATATACTTACCATAAATGTATACTTGGCAAATGACAGCTGTAGCAGTAACATTTAGGAATTATAAATATGACGCAGCAAAAAAGTCAAAAATATATTCGCCATAATATATATTCGGCAAATAACAGAGCACTATTTAGGAATTTCTCCTGCGTGGAAGTGTCGACAGTGTTATTGTTACAGTTACTTCAGACAGACAGAGTTGGTTTACTATAGATGTATTGCTTTATGCAGAGTTGTTGTGTGTGTAGTTTTTCAATTTCTTAGTACTTATCAACTTTATAAAATTGTAAGTACAGCATTCTACCTCAGAATAGCAACTAGCTTAACAGCTTAATTAATTATGGAAGGGTCAGAGGAGTTGGGAGATATTCATTCTACCAATCAGATTATGCAGGACTTCAGTGAATCGTCTGAAATCAGTCAAATCTCGCAGCTGTCTACAATTGCCGATCTAACCCACTCCGTAATCTTAACTAGCTCTGGCATACCTCTCACATCATCGTCCTTCGTGAACCTTTTCTCCAGAAATCAGACGGGTGTTTCATCTGGTGAACCTGTGACCCTTGTGGAAAATTCTGATGATCTCTCTAGCCAGTTGGTTGACTTCCAAGGTAACTATCAGCCTGCGATGGAAACATCAACGGATCAACTGTCGCTGGTTTTATTCAATCGATTATCGGGTGTATATCAGGGCGGGATAGATCTACAGAACTTGCTGAGAAGTTTGAATCAACCAGCGTCTGGCTCAGATCAGTTTACCGTTGTGTTCAGCAGCGTTCCTCCGGCCGTTGCCTCAGAAACCGACGAGTTATCGCTGGCGTACAGCGATGGACTATCTCATCAGCCGTCTATCGATTCGGAACTTGACAATATGCAGATTATTAAAGTACCGTCCCAGCCAGCGACTGGAAAAGACAAAGAATTTAATAGACAAGGGTCAAAGATCGTTTCGTCAAAAATTAATCTACTGTCACTCGAAGGGTTGGCGGAAGATAAATTAGGCGTAGGAGGAAGCACGAGTGAAGGAATGCAATCCATAGGAGGATTTGGTATTGCTGAGACTATGTCAACTACCGACGTTGTTCAGCAATATGTAAACATGCCAAAAACTGAAGCTACGTCTGGACAGGGAATCTTCTCTATGTCTGCGACTGTAGAGTCAACTGATGCAATGAATGAAAGCGAGGCTGTGGAGACTTTAAAGGTTGACAGGGGTAAGAAAATTATAACAATAAGTCGACCTAAGCGACAGGTTAAGAATATTGCTAAATCCAAGCCAGTTAACGCTGCCGATGATATTAGTGCAGAGGTAAAGAACGACGAGGCTGCGGCACCCGCGACTGCTGCGACTCAGGAAACTAAGTCTGACTTACGAAACGAACTGGAGAGTATCAGTGAGAAAATAAAACTGCTAAAAAAACGTCTTGAAACCGTTATTTCTCGTAAGGCGGAGTATCTAAAATTAGTCGAAGAGCTCTCTGGTATAGAACAGGTTCTTTTAGCTCAGCTTCGTATAGAAACCAGCCGCGAGAAGGATTTAGCGAGCAAAATCGGAATAAATGTCACAAGCGACATGACTGTGGTGTCTGATGAAAGTAGTGTAAAGATCGAGGAAGAAGTTGTTGGGAGCAGGCAAGATAAATCAGCAGAGATGACCTTGTCGAAGCCTCAGTGGACCGACGTAATGTCGCTTCTTGCTCCGCTTGATTCTCACAAGGACTTCATCAGCACTCTGCTGAAAGAGGAAAAACCGTCGAAAGAATGCGGTGAAGAAGGTCGCAACATGCAGACCAGATCTCGCTCTGATCGTAAGAGTAAGTTAACTTGTTGCATTCAATTCATAATAATTGCTTCATATATTCTCATATTGTTATAGCGATAGACTAGATACTTAAGGTTTGATGTTGTATATATAGTATATATTTTATTATATTATTACTATATTATATATGTATTATATATATATATTATTATTATTATAGGATATAGTTTCTTGTGAAGGGATTAACTTGTTGATCTCTCTTTATAGAGCATGAAAAAAGACTGAGTATGAATATGTTCCTTGTATCGACTGCTTGGCAGAGCACTAAAGAGAGAGTTGCATTAAATCCTAAATTAGTGTATCATCTTAAATTGGTTAGTTATATGTTATTTGTACCACTGGTAGTAATAACGTTCTACATTTTGTACAGGGAAGGCATGTAAAGACCGGCATTTGACAGAGATTAAAGAAGAATTCACAACTCTCGACGACTCGTTTCCGCCCGACGACGACGATGAAGGAGAGGAAACGAAGAAGAAGCGCCAGAGAACTAAGGTCGCCAGTCGTGTCCCGGTCAAGTGCGACACCTGCAACAAATCATTCCGCATCAACTACCACCTCCAGCGGCACAAAAACAACGGCTGCAACGGAAGCCAGTCGCACCCCTGCGAGGTTTGCGGGAAGGAGTTTATAACCGCTGGAAGGCTCAAGGCGCACGCTCAGACTCACGTGCGAGGAGAGCACAACTGCGAGCACTGTGGCCGCACGCTCGCCTCACGCTATCAGCTGCAGCTGCACGTGCGGCAGCACGAAGGCGACCTACGTCAGTTGTGCAGCGTGTGCGGGAAAGCGTTTGTCGATCGTCACGCTCTGAGACAGCACATGGTGGGGCATTCTCGACCCCACGCTTGCGATATCTGCGGGAGAAGATTTTCACGGGTTAAAGACATGCGGGTTCATCGCCGGCTGCACACCGGCGAGTGCTTCTTCTCGTGCAGCACATGTCGGAAAGCGTTTGCGACAGCTACGATGCTGCGGCGACATCAGCTGACGCACAATCCCATTAAGGAACAGATTTGCGGCGTTTGTCAGCGCGGGTTTCATCACGTGAGTGAGCTACGCATTCATATGAAGATACACACGGACGAGGAGGTGTACAAGTGCGTAGAGTGCTGCGTGGGCTTCAAGGGTCGATACCAGTGGAATAAACACCAGTGGGACGTGCATAATGTGCCGAAGAAAACCCGCACGTGTGAGGTGTGCGGTAAAGTATGCACCACACCGTCTAATCTACGCAACCATCTGCGCTCGCACTCATTGGATAAACCGTTTAAGTGTTTACTGTGCGAGAAACAGTATAAGAACTCTCACGACCTGATGGTGCACGAGAAAAAGAAGCACAATGTTTCGCCGAACGTTTCCAATAAAGATATAGCAAAGTACATGGAGTTTGGCGCGATACAGGTTCAGCCTTTTGTTGATATACAGCTGAATGGTCTGGAGCAGCAGCAGCAACAGCTGATAGATCTTCAGCAGCTGGGAAGCGTGCAGCAGTATGTAGATGTGCAGCAGCTGACTAGCTTACAGCAGCAGCTGAGTGCAGCTGGGCTGCAGCAGCTGGGCGTGGTGACTAGCTTGGATCAGCTGACTGCCTCTGACATTAGAATCATCTAGTGACTAGCTTATTTATTTATAGGTTGTTGCAGTTACGTGTGTATATGTATATATATATATATATATATATATGTATATATAATATATAGGAGATTAAAAATAGGAGACTGGCTGGTGGTGTGGTGTAGGACAGAGAGGATTTGAGACACTCTATTTGTATCCCGCCGACCCTGGTTAAACTGGGATTCAAGGGAGGATGATGATGATGATGAAGATGATGATGATATATATATATATATATATATATATATATAAATGTACATATAAATATATAAATACATATATATAAATACATATATTACATATGTAAATGTATAATTATATGGCTAGAGCCAGTGGCGATGTTGGTAAGTTATTCGATAGCGGATCAGTATATGCGGGGTTCAAATCCTGGGCTCGCCCCTCATTGACATTGCTTTCAAGTGAGGAAACTGATGTTAACATTAGCTGTATATACATATATATATATATATATATATATATATATATATATATATATATATATATATATATATATATATATATATATATCACTTGTATCGGTTATGATTTTGTTTGATAACAACTATATATACACTGTTTTAAAGAACCGAGAGCCATGTTTGTTTGCGAATTATCTGCTCAAATAGTTGCTATTTTTGCTAAACAGTGATCGAGTTACAAAATTTTATAAAAGACAATAATTGTGACGCGTCTTTAATATTACAATTAGATTTTTGTTACAGAAGTACTATAATAAAACTAAGTCAATAAAACTAACTCCTTTTCCTTCTATGAGAAACTAGAATGTTTATATGAGGGACTAGAATGTTTGTATGTGGGACTAGAATGTTTGTATGAGGGACTAGAATGTTTGTATGAGGGACTAGAATGTTTGTATGAGGGACTAGAATGTTTGTATGAGGGACTAGAATGTTTGTATGAGGGACTAGAATGTTTGTATGAGGGACTAGAATGTTTGTATGAGGGACTAGAATGTTTGTATGAGGGACTAGAATGTTTGTATGAGGGACTAGAATGTTTGTATGAGGGACTAGAATGTTTGTATGAGGGACTAGAATGTTTGTATGAGGGACTAGAATGTTTGTATGAGGGACTATAATGTTTGTATGAGGGACTAGAATGTTTGTATGAGGGACTAGAATGTTTGTATGAGGGACTAGAATGTTTGTATGAGGGACTAGAATGTTTGTATGAGGGACTAGAATGTTTGTATGAGGGACTAGAATGTTTGTATGAGGGACTAGAATGTTTGTATGAGGGACTAGAATGTTTGTATGAGGGACTAGAATGTTTATATGAGACACTATAAATTTTACATGACTAACTATCATGTTAATACTATCATCATCAAAATCCTCCCTTTAATCCCAGTTTAACCAGGGTCGGGATACAAATACATCAAATACATGTTAATACTCTCTCTTAGTGCACTGTCTACTGGCAGGTCCATGGTACATAACGCCTCCACTCTTCTCTGTCTTCCGCCTTCCTCTTCATTTCCACATATGATTGGGTCTTTCAATCATCTGACATACCTAATCTCGGCCTGCCCCTGCCTCTTTTTCCTTCCATTCTACCTTCTATGACCTCTTTTAATAGACCTTCCCCTCTTAGAATGTGTCCTATCCATCTCTTCTTCCTATTTCTTAATACATTTATCAACTGTCTATCTGTGCCAACTCTCTCCAGGACTTCCTCAATATGTTAATACTGTCATGTAATAATAATAATATCATGTTATAATAATAATATCATGTTATAATAATAATATCATGTTATAATAATAATATCATGTTATAATAATAATATCATGTTATAATAATAATATCATGTTATAATAATAATATCATGTAATAATAATAATATCATGTTATAATAATAATATCATGTTATAATAATAATATCATGTTATAATAATAATATCATGTTATAATAATAATATCATGTTATAATAATAATATCATGTTATAATAATAATATCATGTTATAATAATAATATCATGTTATAATAATAATATCATGTTATAATAATAATATCATGTTATAATAATAATATCATGTTATAATAATAATATCATGTAATAATAATAATATCATGTTATAATAATAATATCATGTTATAATAATAATATCATGTTATAATAATAATATCATGTTATAATAATAATATCATGTTATAATAATAATATCATGTTATAATAATAATATCATGTTATAATAATAATATCATGTTATAATAATAATATCATGTAATAATAATAATATCATGTTATAATAATAATATCATGTTATAATAATAATATCATGTTATAATAATAATATCATGTTATAATAATAATATCATGTTATAATAATAATATCATGTTATAATAATAATATCATGTTATAATAATAATATCATGTAATAATAATAATATCATGTTATAATAATAATATCATGTTATAATAATAATATCATGTTATAATAATAATATCATGTTATAATAATAATATCATGTTATAATAATAATATCATGTTATAATAATAATATCATGTTATAATAATAATATCATGTTAATGTGACAAACTAACATGTTTAAATGGTTACTGTACAGTCTAGACTGTGCATGACAGGCTTTTAGGGCTTTTCAGTAGAATTAATTAATTAAGTTTTGACTCAGAAAAGAACTCATTGTTGTTATTTTACGTTAGTTTAAGTTTGTGTCATCGATGATTATTGGCACATCAAGTGCTGCTTTATTGGCGGTTCACTGGCAATAACTAGTGTAATTAATTGAATAAATAGTACAATGAATTGATCTCCCACAAGTGTTCTTTCAAGTTACAGACACAAGATACATATTCCTATTTAAAGCCATCTTTGTGTTCTGTAAGAGCACTCAAGTGATCATCGATTTGATCAAGTTCATCTCAAATTCATACAAATAACTTCTTAATCCTTATATATACATGTATATATATATATATAATTATATATATATATATATATAGAGATATTATAATATATAGAATATATATATATAACAATGATTAATAATATATTATATCATATATAGATATATATATATATATAACGAAATCAGTTGTTAAATTGCTATATATAGGCTATATATATATATAATATATATATATATATATATATATATATATATATATATATATATAAGGATTAAGTTCTAATAATAATAAAAATAATAGCTCTAATCTTGAGAAAATATGGCTTTAAATTAAGATGGCTTCTCTTTGCATGTCTCAAATACTGCTGAGTACCATTTGCAGCACTTGCACTGTATGGTTTATATATTTCCTTGAGACACAACGCAACAGAGAAAATCTAAGTGATGGATGTAACTATGATAATATAATGTGATTATAGTAATATAATGTTACTATAGTAACATAGTGTAATAATAGTAATAAAATGTAATTATGACATATAATGTAATTATAGAAAATAATAAATGTGCTGCAGATCATTTAGATAAGTACTTTAGTACAGTTTTCGTAGAGGAAGACGTGACAAATATGCCAGTGCCATGCAAAGTTTTTCAGGGCAGTATTGATGAATCATTGCATGATTTAGACGTAAACGAAACTATTATGGTGCAAAAATTGAAATCACTAAATGTAAACAAGAGTCCAGGTCCAGATGAGATACATGCAAAAATTCTGGTGGAGCTTAGTAAAGAGTTGGCTCCTAGCCTTGTAACGCTATTTAACTCTAGTCTAAAGACAGTGTTTGTCCCTCAGGTTTTTAGGGAGGCAATAATTGTAGCAATACATAAGAAAGGACAACGCAGAAAACTATAGACCTATCAGTCTTACAAGTATTATTGGGCAAGTTTTCGAGAGCCTCATTAAGGATAAAATTACTAGTTTTCTGGAAGTAAATAAGCTAATAAGAAATAGTCAACATGGCTTTACTAGTGGACGTTCCTGTCTCAATAATTTATTAGACTTCTTTGAGGCAATATCTAGAGAACTAAACAAAGGAAATTGTGTGGATGTTCTGTATTTAGATTTCGCAAAGGCTTTCGACAAGGTTCCGCACTAGAGATTAATTAAAAAGTTAGAGGCCCATGGTATAACAGGTAATACACTAAGATGGATAGAAAGTTGGTTGACCAATAGAAGACGAAATTCTATCTAAATTTAATAAATTTGCGGACAATTCAAAAAGTGTTAACAATGCTCGTGATGTTAGAATATTACAAGATGATATAGTAAAAATACAAAAATGGTCTAATATCTGGCAGATGGAATTCAATATTGATAAATGTAGGGTAATGCATTTGGGTAAAAATAGTTTAAATACTGATTATGTTCTAAACCACACAATACTAAAGTCGACCAATAGTGAAAAAGATCTAGGTGTATTGGTAGATAAGTCATTAAAGTTTAGAGAACAAGTTAATAAAGTAGCTAACAGTGCGAATTCTGTTCTAGGTTTGATTAAAAGAACTATGACCAGCAAAAGAAAAGATATAATAGTAAAATTATATAAATCAAATCATTGGATAGGCCTAAACTGGAGTATTGTGTCCAAGCTTGTTGTCCTTTTCTAAAAGCAGATATAGATAAATTAGAGAAAGTACAGGCTAGAGCGACAAAACTGATTAAGGAGTGCAAGAATTTTAGTTATGAGAACCGACTAAAATATACAGGATTAGTAGACTAACTCTGAAAGAGAGAAGAGCTATGGGAGATCTGATTGAAGTGTTCAAAATTCTAAAGGGATTTAGTAAGGTTGATTACAACTCTTGGTTTAATTTAACTAATAGCTGCAGAACTAGAGGTCATAAATACAAACTTGTTAAACCTAGAAGTAGATTAGATATACGTAGAAACTTTTTAGTCAGAGAATTATTAATAGCTGGAATGAGCTTCCAGAGGAAGTTGTAGAAGCAAAATCCATAAATCAATTTAAAAATGTGTACGATAAATATAAGAAGTTGGTGTAACATTGCCCTATGTGTAAAATTACTTGTTAGATATTAGGCCATAATTAGGTATTTTAGGTTGTATAGATATATGTCATTAGGCTAGGTCTAAAACAGAAAATAAAGCTATTTTTCATTCAAATAGCTGTTTACCTTGCTTTTCTGTAAACACTGTTTAATGTCATATCTAGCCTAAATATATATATTGTGTTAGTTAAGTCCATATGTATAGGACTTTCTGTTAGTTAATTGTGTACTTCCAGTTTTTAGTTTTTATTGTGTTTTAATGAGTCTTAAACAAGCAATAATTTGCTTTCTGACTCAGAAACTGTTATGTTATGTTATAATAACAACAATTAGATTGCTACAGTCATCAATAACAACATCGAGCACTATTGAGACAAAAATCAAGCCGGCGAGCAAAAAGAAGGTCCAAAAACGGTGCAAATTCCAAAATCCGGAAATTCTGTCCAAAGTTATAGTAATATAATGTAATTATGACACTAGCAGACAACTCTTGATCATTCTACAGACACTAGCAGACAACTCTTGATCATTCTACAGACACTAGCAGTCAACTCCTGATAAATTCTAAAATCTACAGACAAAATCAGCCAAAGATAAAGGAATTAAAGAAAAGGAGGTTTATGCGCAGGTCGTAACTCATGGACACTGGATGGAAAAGATAGAAGGAAAAGATAGCTCTTGAAGGGCCGATATGGAACTGTTCATAAGAAAGCAATAGCCTATGTACTATCGTTTTTGTATGTATTTATTTTCGTTTATACTACTCAAGGAACAATTTAATATAACTCATCTGAGGGCGCCAGTAAGGCGATTTTATCTACAATCACTCGACAGATGACGACTCGTTAATAACCGACATTGTTACTTACTTTGAAAAAAGTTTGTTTACGCTTTATACCAAACAGAAGCTAGATTTTAGAGGTATTTTATTATTAGAAACATAGACTCAAGTTATTAGAATTATATCTCTAATATCTTGTTTTGCCAAAAAAAATAGCACCATTGCCCTCAAACTTCAAATGCGCAATAAAAGAATGGCTAAACAGCTGGCTTGTTAGCTCAGTTGGTTAGAGCGTCGTGCTAATAACGCGAAGGTCATGGGTTCGATCCCCATACGAGCCACTTATTTTAATTATTAAAATAATAAATAAGGATGTTAAGTAAATAATTAAATCGTAATGCTGTAATTTAAAGCACGATAATTCGCGGGTCGTTTAACTAATGGAATAAGCCAAATTTTTAAGTCATCATTTGTATGGCTTTTGGACCCGTCAGTCGCGGATTGAACCCTTTTAATTTTTACATGATGGTTTGGCTTTGGTTCAAAGTTATTCTATATTGTCATAGTCATGACGACGATAATATAGCACTGTATAGCTGCTGTTGCTTGACTTTGGGCTGCTTTAATGGGTTTATTTAGCGTATGCGTTTAATCCAGATAGTTGCTCACTTGTAAGGCAACTTAGCGTAGACAGTCCACCCGGTAGGCGGGTTAGAGGGCACTCCTCAACGACGTGTTTCATGTTCTGCGATTGGCCGCAGTCGCAAAGCTGTGAATCACAGATACCCCAGCGAAACTCTCTTTGCATCTACCATGACCCGTACGGAAAAAATTCAAATGGCATGAACCAGGAATGAATCTCTGCAGAGGAAGTTGGTGCAACTTCCTCAGCAGAGATTCATTCCTGGTAGCGCTTGAGACGGATCCTGAACCAGATGGTGGTTTCTAACTTCAGCGACTGACCACTCTAATCTCCACTGGGACAGAAACGCCAAGGGATCATATTGCTGCAGCATCTCCCAAACAGGATATCGAGATTTGAGTCTCTTCGGAGGAGGATTAGAGAGGCTTTAATGGGTAAAGGTCTTGCACCGATTCTGGACCCTTTATTTGCTCGCTAGGCTTGTCTTTGGTTCAAAGTTATTCTATATTGTCATAGTCATGACGACGACAATATAGCACTGTATAGCTGCTGTTGCTTGACTTTGGGCTGCTTGAATGGGTAAAGGTCTTGCACCAATTCTGGACCCTTTATGTGCTCGCTAGGCGTGTCTTTGGTTCAAGAGTGCTCGATGTTGTCATTAAATACAGTAGCCCTCTAATTGCTGTTTTTGTTGGGGAATAAGTCAAATAGGGATTGAAGCTAAATAGTGACTGCATGGTAGATGAGAGCCACCACTTTGGGTAGCCAAAACTAAAATCAATAAGCTCTTCAAAAACTGATTTATGTAAATAAAAAATATTTACTACTATGACTAAACTGATAAAATCGCTTTGGTTGCTTTAAATATGAACAGCTTTATCATAAATTTGAACAGCTTTATCATGATTTTCATAGAATTAATTTAATCAAAGGAAATAGCAGCTAAAAGTGATTAGAAAGTTCATCAAAATCACCAAGCCGACGAGGAGGCTCAATTTAAAACGAATGCTAAATTTTTATTCAAACCAATATTCGTACAGTTAGCATACTACATCGAATTAACATAACATAACATAACGACACTGGGTCAGAAAGCTCTACTGCCTGTTTGAGACTTTAATACGATACGATATTATTAAATTAGATACGATATTTTTGATAAAATGTTTTGTAAAACTAAATGAACTTGAAATGAACGTCCTTTTTGTCCGCTACAGTCTGTATTTCAAGCTTCACGGGTCGTCGCAGGAGACATGACAACAGCTCGGTCGTGTAACCTCGCAGGAAGTAGAGCTTCGTCGGATTAACGTTCTGCAGCACCAGGCCAGCGATGATCACGGCGTTCTGTCGTCTCTTGATTATCACCTCCGAGGCAAACAGGTTGTGCCACGTGCCGGCAATAAACTTCCTTATGAAGACGTCCTCCACGAGAGTGGCCGTTGCGTTCTTCTCTTCTCCAGCGAGGTTACCTGAACGCAGACAACAGATCTAATAATAATCTATTCTATAGAATGTCTCAATAGCGTAGGGGGTAACGTCATGAAGTTTTAAATGACAGATCCTGAGGTGAATTGAACCCGCGTAGGTTCAAATCTCAGCCGCGCTGATCTGAGGGTAAAATCTCCGACATTCACTGGACTGGTTACACAGAAAATGGAATAAATTGCCTAACGGTTTAAACATGTGGTATTAAAAAGTGATAGATATCAACATAGTTGATCATTTCACTATAATGCGTGTTTACGTTTTTTTCCTTTATTCCTTTTTATTTATATTATCAATCTGACAAACTGCAGACTGGAACAATATGACAGATAACATAGCAATGTAACAGATACAGGCAGAAATGTAACATAAAATCAAAAATATATGATGGAAAATTATAAGATAACATAAAAATTTATCAAGGCAAACTTATCCTACTTTAAGAGCTCCAAAGTCATATATATATATATATATATCTAAGCATTATTAAACAGTAGCAGAAAACAATATCATTGATCGGTCTATACTCCATAGTACAAATTCCTACTCCCATTATGCTCCAGAAAGATCATCCTATCGATACAAAGAGCAGCCAAATGAGACAAAACAGATTACATAAACCAATGTGAAGATGTAGGTAAATTAAGTAGATATGTGAGAATTTGAGTGTTGAGTGGAATAGGGATAGATTGGCTCAGTTGAGATGGAGATGGTATGGTGATATAGTGAGAAAGGCAGCTCTACGGGGATGTGGTGAAGAGAGTTTGGAGATTATATGGAGGTTAAGATATAGAGAGAGGTAGACCACAACTGACGTGGGATGCAGTGATTAAGAGAGATAATAAATTTTGTATTATACTTTGTATTTTATTTGCATGCTAATATATTATATTTCATTGTAATGATGCAATGTATTGTACAAAGCGTTGGATTGTTTATTCTGCGCTTTTATGTCATCGGTTGGGTTTGGTTGCTTAGTGCTCACTGTAGTCATGGATAACCGTAGCACTCTAATTGTAATGTTGTTGTTGTTATGCTCAGTCTCACTAAGCATAACAACAACAACATTACAATTAACTGACTGATGATTTGGTATGGGACAGACAGGATTGAAGAAGGTACATGCCTATACAGGGCCTAGTTAAACTGGAATTCAAAGGAAGATGATGATAATGATGACAATGAATGTAAATATGTAGGTAGTATATGAAGATGTAGGTAGTATATGAAGATGTAGGTAGTATATGAAGATGTAGGTAGTATATGAAGATTCAGTACAAAATTGTTTCTCTCAAAGTGTAATGGTTAGAAGTGCTGATAATATCATGAAGTTTTAAATGACAGATCCTGAGGTGAATTGAACTCTTGTGGATACCCAACCGCACTGATCTGAGAGTAAAATCTCGGATATTCACAAGACTGGTTACACGGAATTTGGAATAAATTGCCGGACGGATTTAACGTGGTATTATATGTGATCGATAGAGACTTCAGTTATTCCTACTTGTGTTCCAAGAGTTCCATGATTTTGTAACACCGATAAGATGTGGCTTCTGAGCTTGCTCATAAGTCAGAGGTCGAGATCTGTTTGGTGTCGTCTTGTACACGCCGCTCCTGATGTTCTTCTCGTGTCGCGTGCTTGTGCTGAAACTGTGAGAGCAGTCTGAGCTCATGCCTAGAATCCTGCGCACTAGACGCTCTGGTCTCAAGCTCTGTCCCACAACCATCTTCTCAGAAAAATAACAACAATTTGAGTGCTACTGTCTTAAATATGAACATCGAGCACCATGAAACCAACGCCAAGTCTAGCCAACCAGCAAAATCAAAAAGGTTCAAAATGGTTCAAATCCAATGTCCACTACACAAGTTCAGAAATAGAGAAATAATTAGAAGGAGGTTTAAGAAAATGTTGACTAGTCACTCCAGTAGACTTTGACTTCACAGTAACTTATAAGAATATTAAATAGAATGAAGTTGAAACCCTAATTGCCTCATAGCTCGTTTCGATAATCCTACTTTTAAGATTTTTCAATCCCACAAAGGAGGAAAGATTACGAGATTTACACGAATATCAAACCAGTAGGCTATAAACCGATATCTTATTTTAAAACAAATTATATCCCCACACAGAAAAATAATTTAGAATAAAATAATTAATATTTAAAAATTACTCCTTTAAGCAGTTCAACAAGTGAGATCGAAAAATTTCTAAATAAGAAAGTTATTCTTCATATGTTAAAATTCTAAAATAAACTTCATAAAGCAATATATTAAACCAGATCAATTGTGAATTACAAATAATGTGTATGACTTTAAAATTGTAAACATACCAACAAGGAAGCCGCCATCTTTTATCTCACTTGTGACATGTCGTTAAATAATTTTTCTTTAAATATTTTAACTTTTTAACTTAAATGACTTATGACAAAAATTGCAACTATATGTGAATGAAGTTTCTTACCGATATTTTGAGATAAAAAATACCATTGAATAAAAATGTCAGTGTAATTGAATATGATAGAAGAGATATTAATTTACTTTACAGTAGGTGTCGATATATAGGGCTTTTGAAGAGCCTTGTTTACAAACGAATCCTAAATGAAGTTTCAGAAAATTTTTACGTTTCATTTATGTCAGTTATTATTAAATACCTTCATTACCGTAGAGTATTACTCTGTTTAGCACTAATATTTTTGATATGATCATACTTTCACTCTGACTTACGTGCTCTGTTGTCAAATTAGTGATTGTTTGCTTAAATTGGATAAAACTTAAAATACCTACATCTAAATTTTATCTTGATCATAAATACATATGATACTTTAACTAACAGAGTTAAAGTTCAGTGTCCATTGGTTCACTGAATAGCAGTAACTTACTGCTTCATTAATCTTTGTGACGGTAGCTCGAGTGTGTCGAGTCGTCTTGAAGAGAAGCCTTGTGCTTCTGAACCTTGACGTTAAACACACTACAACCTACCAGGTAGTTTGAAAAACTGCTTTGCAACGGAGAGTTGGTTGATGATTTAAAAAGGAATAAGATGAATATAAATTTTATTATTGACCTTAATGATATAGGTATGACAGATATGTAACAATGGCCACTGGTCGGTGGAAGATTGGAACATCGGCTGAAGTTATATCTGGTGTGGTGGATAAAATGTCATTTATATCAAAGGTAACTATTGATTTTATTCTGTATCATATTATTTGTTTACTATGTTTTGTAATTTATTTGAACATTGATTATCCCTTACTGAAATCTACTTTCAAACTTGCAAACAATCACAAAAGGCAACAATTACTAATAACCATGGAAAGGAATGGAGGAAATAACGAAAACTACAAAAAAAACAGAAACTTAAGAAAGGAAAACATTGTAAACACATGCGGTATGTCATGTGTGTAACTATAGGGAATAAATAAATAAATAAATAAATAAATACTTGAAAGCTTCTCTTGAAACGCTAAATAGTATGAAAAACGATTTATAACTTAGAAAATGTTAGATAAAATAGATAACGTTAGATAACTTTCAAAACAATGCTCAGATGTATCAGAAAACGATGTAAAATCACTTGATGTATATCTTATTCCTTTATAAAGTTAATATCATTATCATACTGTCTTCTCCTTTATTCGATATAACTGTAGTAGTCTAATATTTGTGAAAATTATACAATATTTGGTTGGCCTAATTTATTCCTCATTTCTTTTTTTTGTTGTTTTTAATAGCCTTAACCAGTATTGTTTTTCATCCACAGTTAACCTTGCTGAACAAAGCCACTGCCGATGATGAGCAACCCATGCCAGGCTACATGTATCGAGAAATCAATGGTATCTCCCTAAATAACTTAACTTAATTGTACTAGTTCAGGAAGTCGTGAAGACTTGTAGCACCAGTCTAGTCATTATTTCATACCTCAATACGAATAGATTGTCTCAAATCCTCTTTGTCCTACATCATATCATCAGTCGATCCGCTATTTGAGACTTTTTATATGTTGAAATTTGTGAGACAATTTCTGGAGCCTAGGCACTCACCAACTGAGTACCCTTTTAAGGCGTTGGTATGGATCTTAGTGCTTTAGTCACCTTGTACGACGTGGGCAGTCACCAGTTGGTCAATTCTTCAAACAACCCCGACACAACACGTGGAATTTGGAGTAATTGCATTGTATAATATTAATTATACTTTGTTGTATTGGACTTCTTTGTATTGTAGTATAGTGTATTGTGTTACACTATTTAATGCTATGTAATGTTTGTTATTGTACGGTATTTATGACATGTCTTGTATTGTACTGTATATACGACATGTCTTGTATTGTACTGTATTTATGACATGTCTTGTATTGTACTGTATTTATGACATGTCATGTATTGTACTGTATTTATGACATGTCATGTATTGTACTGTATTTATGACATTTCTTGTATTGTACTGTATTTATGACATGTCATGTATTGTACTGTATTTATTACATGTCTTGTATTGTACTGTATTTATGACATGTCTTGTATTGTACTGTATTTATGACATGTCTTGTATTGTACTGTATTTATGACATGTCTTGTATTGTACTGTATTTATGACATGTCATGTATTGTACTGTATTTATGACATGTCATGTATTGTACTGTATTTATGACATTTCTTGTATTGTACTATATTTATGACATGTCATGTATTGTACTGTATTTATGACATGTCTTGTATTGTACTGTATTTATGATATGTCTTGTATTGTACTGTATATACGACATGTCTTGTATTGTACTGTATTTATGACATGTCTTGTATTGTACTGTATTTATGACATTTCTTGTATTGTACTGTATTTATGACATGTCTTGTATTGTACTGTATATACGACATGTCTTGTATTGTACTGTATTTATGACATGTCTTGTATTGTACTGTATTTATGACATGTTTTCAAGGAATATCCTATGAGTCAGGGAGTTACTGCGAGGACCTCGTGACGTGGTTGGATGATAGACTTGCCCAGAAGAGTTGTGATGTTAAGCTTAAGGTCTTGCTAGTTTCTTTTCTTAGTCTTATTTTTTTAAATTAACTTTGAACACCACAAAAGTGGGTTAGCTGATTTAAACAAATTTGTGATAATTGAGACGTTTAAGTTACGGTAAGCTATTTTTATTAGTTCTAATTAAATTTAAATCTATTTTAATCTAGTTCTCTTGGAATATTCATATTGCTGTATGTTATGGATAATACACGGCTATATTATTGCGCCAAAATGTTTATATAATATAAACATATTAATTAAACATATTAATATTAATTGTGGTGTGGCATTTTTTATCCAATTGTGTGGTATACTAGTGGCAGGAACAGAATATGAGTGGACTGAGGCACACTGGTACGGAGATACAATGGTACAGAGGTATTGTGGATTTTACTGATATTCTTGTAATACTTGGATATTCGGCTGCAGATCAGTATATGCGGGGTTCAAATCCTGGGCTCATCCCGTCACTGACATGACATGCTTTTGAGTGATGAAACTGACGTTTACATTAGCTGTACCAGGTTTTCTTTTTACACAAAATCTCTTGCCAATGCATTAGCTCGTGCTGTTTTCGTTGTAGGTGTTAAAAATCATGAGATTTGTGGTGAGCAATGGACATCCTGACTTCAGACAGCGACTCAGAAAGAAAACCTTCAACATTTCAGAGGCTCTTAGTAAGTATCCATTTTCTGATTGATTGATTGGTTGATTGACTGATTGATTGATTTATTGATTGGCTGATTGACAGACTGATTGATTTGTTGTTTGGCTGATTGACTGATTGATTGATTTGTTGTTTGGCTGATTGATTGATTTGTTGATTGACTGATTGATTGATTTGTTGATTGGCTGATTGACTGATTGATTGATTTGTTGATTGGCTGATTGACTGATTGATTGATTTGATTTGGTGATTGGCTGATTGACTGATTGATTAGGTACTTTACTTCCTTCCGCTGGTGACATTGATATTAACTGGAGTTTGATAGATCTTTCACTGAATGTGAATCATTTACCGAACGATGTTTTTTTGTAGAATTCAGCGGACCTCCAGATCTACTGAGAGGAAACGCTCCTTATTTAAATGTTCGACAAGAAGCAAAGGTTTGCACTTTTAAATCATTTCTATTTCCCTTGTAGCTCAATTATAATGTAATTAATTGTATGGGCATTAAGCTTTCTAAACCTTAGATTAGTTTTCTTATTTTGAGACTAGTATCAAATCTTTGAGAGTTAATTTTTAAACAATCAATTTTGCTTTGACTTACTTTGCTCACTTAGTATTTATGCCATTGGCAGTAATTCATAGCATCTTGACCTGATATTAAACCTGTATTGTAATTTATGGGCTTTGCTATACATGAGCTATTCTATACATGAGCTGTTCTAAGCATGAGCTGTTCTATACATGAGCTGTTCTATACATGAGCTGTTCTAAGCATGAGCTGTTCTATACATGAGCTGTTCTATACATGAGCTGTTCTAAGCATGAGCTGTTCTATACATGAGCTGTTCTATACATGAGCTGTTCTATGCATGAGCTGTTCTATACATGAGCTGTTCTATACATGAGCTGTTCTATACATGAGCTGTTCTATACATGAGCTGTTCTACGCATGAGCTGTTCTATACATGAGCTGTTCTATACATGTATGTGTATGATATGACTACAGGAACTTTTGGAAGGACTGTTTATGGCAGAGGAGGATGTTGATGATGTAAACGCTCCACCTGACAATCAAACTGCTTCAAAAATGTCAGGTATACAGAACTTATATGCAACATTGACAATGTCAGGTATGCTTAACTTATATGCAACATAAACATAAATGTCAGGTAGGCCTAATTGTGGCATGACATTTGCAAATATCTAGCCATAATAATAATAGTAGTAACAATAATTAAAGTGCTACAATCATCAGTGATAACATCGAGCGCTATTGATACAAAATCAAGCAGGAGAGCAAAAAGAAGGTCCAAAAATGGTGCAAATTCTAAAATCCAGAAAATCAGTCCAAAGGCCATACATCGATTAATAGGTATAGACGTTTTAGGCTTGGATGGATTTGTCATTTAACAGATTAATAACTTTTTATTTTCATTAAATGTTGCTAAATACTGCTTGTAAATGGATTAAGTTCATAAATTAAATACAATGATTATAGCTGTATATGTGTATACATTAATATATTGATTATTTATCTAATACTGCTGTAACTGAGTTGTTGTTGTACTAGTAACTGAAATAATCTGTAGATTGCTAATTTGTAGGATTGGGTAGCAGTGCTGGATATGGAGGAAAAATGGAAGGATTTGGTAACACCCCTTCTGGCTCCAGAGGTTTGTTTTCATGTTATAACACATTTCATGTATACTGGTCTCCATACTGCGTAATACATATATATACTTTAGCTATAAGTCCATTGAGCTTAATATTGACTTGTCGCTAGGTTGTTGTGCTTAATTTGCGTGATTTTTAATTAATCTGTCCTAGCTTTGACGAGAGCAACACAGCAAGCAGGTTATCCTGGGCGAGGTATAAAGCTATGTGCTTTAGTATCTTTTATATATATATATATATATATGTATAATTGTATATATATATATATATATATATTGCATTTAACAGATGGCTAAATTAAATTAAGTAAAATTTGCACTTAGTTGTTTAGTATTTTTATGTAGTTACTTATGAAATTTAATATACATTACTTTTTAGTATGTTAAGTTTATGTGTTAGTATTGTTAGTTTATGTGTTAGTATTGTTAGTTTATGTGTTAGTATTGTTAGTTTATGTGTTAGTATTGTTAGTTTATGTGTTAGTATTGTTAGTTTATGTGTTAGTATTGTTAGTTTATGTGTTAGTATTGTTAGTTTATGTGTTAGTATTGTTAGTTTATGTGTTAGTATTGTTAGTTTATGTGTTAGTATTGTTAGTTTATGTGTTAGTATTGTTAGTTTATGTGTTAGTATTGTTAGTTTATGTGTTAGTATTGTTAGTTTATGTGTTAGTATTGTTAGTTTATGTGTTAGTATTGTTAGTTTATGTGTTAGTATTGTTAGTTTATGTGTTAGTATTGTTAGTTTATGTGTTAGTATTGTTAGTTTATGTGTTAGTATTGTTAGTTTATGTGTTAGTATTGTTAGTTTATGTGTTAGTATTGTTAGTTTATGTGTTAGTATTGTTAGTTTATGTGTTACTGTTGTTAGCATGTTTTAGCACTGTTAGTATATGCGTCAATATTGTTAGTAATATGTCAGTATTGTTATTATATGTGTTAGCATATGTGTTAGTATTGTTATTATATGTGTTAGCATATGTGTTAGTATTGTTAGTATATGTGTTAGCATATGTGTTAGTATATGTGTTAGTATATGTGTTAGTATATGTGTTAGTATATGTGTTAGTATTGTTATTATATGTTGTTATATTATTAGTGTATGTGTTACTTATGTGCCCAGAGATTAACTAATCACCAAGAATTAAATCACTAAATCTATTTCTAGCTGGACTAGCTGACAGCGTTGTCAGTGGACTGAGAGATCTGGCTGATAGGGTAGCAGACTTGTCTAGTGGTGACGGGACCAGGGATCGAACCTTCGTCCCGTCCACCTCTGCGACTGATTCTAGATTCTCCAGCTATCAGCCTGTGAGCGTATTGGGGGAGGAGCTTGTTCAGGACCTCCCAGTAGGCGGAGCTAATCGCTGTCAGAGGAAACAAGCAAATAGTAAGATTAGAGAAGTGTTGTTGAAGTTGTTTTAAACTGTTTAATCTTGACAGTTCAAAATTGTGGTTTAAATTTATTTAATAATGTTGTGTCAGCTACAAAGTAATAATGGTAATTAGTTTAAGATATATATTTCTTTTTTAATATTTTAAAATTATCAAACATTTGTCAACCATTAAACAAGCTTCGGTTTTTCTACATTTAAACAGTGTTCATTGTGTTACTTTCATCGATACGAAAGTAGAGTCAAACACACATTGAGATGTGACTCTTAGATGTATACAGTATATTCATATGAATTTACATGAAAACTCTACTTTAATATAATTCTTGATGCCTTTCTGGCAGTGAACAAATATTTGTATGCAGAAGTACAAGGTATTTGTAAACACTGGTAATTATACGATAGAAGTGTTGCAATCTATTCAGTTTGTAGTCCACTGATCTCAATGCTGATAAGTATTGAGATGCCATGACATCATCCTTGTATGAGGAAACGGACGTTAAACGTTTATTATTATTATTATTATTATTAAGTTCTTTAATTTTTAAGTTCTCGGTATCTTTTTATTTTTTGTTTTTAAGCTATTTTATTTTTTTATTGTTATTATTAAATTTATTATTATTAAGTTCTAAAACAAGCTGTTTATCTTCTGAATGTCAGGACACAAGAAGGGCGTGGCTGGAGGCGGGTGGGACGATCAATCAACTGAGAATCAGCCAATCAGTGACAGTGACACATCTTCTGAGTACAGGAGCTCGAATGTGATTGGCTCCCGTGGAAAAGCGGATGGGTAATCTTTATCCAACATCATCATCTTCTGCCCTTAAATTCCATCTTAACCAGGGTCGGGATACGAATAGACTTTCTCCAGTCCTCTCTGCTCCACATCAGTCAATCCCCTATTCTTCAAGCCCTTCTTAATTACCGCATCCCTCGTCAATTAACCGATTCCTAATATATAATTATCACGAACTAGTTCATATCCAATGTGTACAGATTCTAGAACAAAGCTTTGATATTTTTAACTTGGTGTTTAAAGACTGCCGTGTTGCGTCCGGGTTGTTTGAAGAATTGACCAACCGGTGATTGATCGTGTCGTAGAAGGCGACTAAAGCACTAAGATCCATACAAACGTCAGAAAAGGCATTCGGTTGGTGAGTGTCTAGGCTCCAAAAATTGCTACAAAAATTTAAACGATTGGAAAAGTCTCAAATAGGGTATTGGCTGGTGGTGTGGTGTAGGGCACAGAGGACTTGAGACGGTCTATTCGTATCCCGACCCTGGTTAAACTGGGATTCAAGGGAGGATGATGATGATGATGATCATTGGATGGTGTTTAAAGACTGCCCTCTACCAGAAAAATATTGAATTTATGCTAGTATGCTCCACTTTTATCTGCTACTGTGTTCAGAGAGCAATGGATGTGGGCTTGGTGTCATCTCGGACGACAGCAGCAGTAATATAGTAATATAATAATAATAGTAATATCATTATATAATAGTAATATAATAATATAATAATAATAGTAATATAATTATATAATAGTAATATAATAATATCATAATAATAGTAATATCATTATATAATAGTAATATAATATAATTAGTGTTTAACATGAGAGAGGATTTGAAGACAGTCTATTCGTATCCCAACCCTGGTTAAACTGGGATTCAAGGGAGGATGATGACGATAATTATTGTTTAACATGAACTCGCAGCAGTGACTGTATGACAGTCAGTGATTGGACGGCAGAGAGAGAACTGGTGGAGGGTTTTGTCACAGGCTCAGCTTGGGGTGACACGAGCACAAGTGTAGTTCTACCATCACTTCAATATCTCAACGACTTCATTAACAGGTAGGCATTGACACTGTGTCGCTGAATTATATATAGCTTTTATTTCACCACTCAGGTAGCCAGACAAGAAACAAACTATAATACAATCACACAAGTAAACAGAAAAATAGCAATGAAAGCATACACTCAATCAATCTACTAAAAATTACTAACTAAAATTAATTTAAAGATTTCCAGCGATCGTTCAAAGTAGTTTTGCAGTATTGACTTCCAGTCAAGTCTCTCCACCTGGAAGCTCTATGGCAAGATACAGTTATTAATATCGTTGACGCAGTATTTTTTAATCAATGGCAACAACTCTCCATTGAAACAATTAAAGTATTTACGACAAGTATTATCTGAAAGACACAATTTCCTCAATGACAACGAATTGTTAAGATAAACCAAAGCAATTCTAAATCATGGTCGCGTTGAAATAGATTCTTTATCTCTGATTTACTGTTTCCAAATCTTAACTATACTTTGTATTTGTATATATTCATCATCATCATCGTTATCATCATCGTCATCTTCCCTTGAATCGCAGTTTAGCTAGGGTCGGGATAAATTATAACGTGTATAAATTTTTTAATTTATAAATATCACTATTTACAGTTACTTATATTTTCTGAGGTTATTTGGATCTGAAGATCCATCAGGTGAGCTAGTGAATATTGAACCCTCATTGAACGATTGATTGATTGATTTGACTATTTATTTTGATTTGACTACTTTATCCTCATTGAATGATGATTGATTTGCTTATTTATTTTTTCTTCGACTAGTTTTTACAATCAATAAGTCTATTGGTCGTATTTGATAATAGTCTATTGGTCGTATTTGATAATAGTCTCTGTCTTATTTGATAATAGTCTCTGTCTTATTTGATAATAGTCTCTGTCTTATTTGATAATAGTCTCTGTCTTATTTGATAATAGTCTCTGTCTTATTTGATAATAGTCTCTGTCTTATTTGATAATAGTCTCTGTCTTATTTTATAATAGTCTCTGTCTTATTTGATAATAGTCTCTGTCTTATTTGATAATAGTCTCTGTCTTATTTGATAATAGTCTCTGTCTCATTTGATAATATCGTCAACCTGACATTTGTAGATGAAGACTAAGAACTTTCATATTGCTCCAGAGTTCCTAAGAGTTACTAGATGCTCGCTAGACTAGTATTTCTTGATTACTACCTAATTGATTGATTAATTGATTGATTAATTTATTTATTATCATATAGGAAGATTGATTACTACTTAATTCATTAATTTATGAAGTAATTGATTGATTAATGTCTACGAAGATTTATTACTACCTAATTGATTGATTAATTGATTGATTAATATATAGGAATATTGATTACTGCCTAATTGATTGATTGATTGATTAATAAATAGGAAAATTGATTACTACCTACTTTATTGATTAATATATAGAGAGAAAATTAGTCTTCAAAAATGGAGAATGACAAAAAATATCAACTCAGATTTTTTGTAAAGCTAACTTTTTTTAAAAATAAATCATAAATTTCTCATATCATTTTCATGTATTAATTTTTCAAATGTTAATTTTTCATTTATTCACATATTTCTATATATATATCTCGTACACTGTCGTAGTTTTAATGTTAAATAATTACTTGTAGATTCCATTCATTAACACTAATAACACTTTGTAGACTCATTGAGGTGACGCTGATTGTTTGACTATGTTTAAGATGTCAGAAGTTAAACTGTGATAAGATTCTGGAGATTATAAACAATCATCTCTCAATGTCTGACGTCGCAAGCACCTTATTTAGCATGGTATGTTGTTGCTATACTTAGCATGGTATGTTGTTGCTATACTATCATGGTATGTTGTTGCTATACTTAGCATGGTATGTTGTTGCTATACTTAGCATGGTATGTTGTTGCTATACTTATGAATGATAAAAGCAGGTACAACTTACCAAAGGCCACAACCCATATGGTAGGACCTCAGGAGGTCTAAAAAATGCATTATGTTTTCAGATAACATTTACTTCTATGTACTTACAAGTCAACGTGGATTAGCTCAGTTCTTGTTTTACTCTGTATATTATTTTGTGTGTGTTAATTAGATTTTCTCACATTAACTTCACCTCTAGTAAAGCTATTTACATTCGCCCAATAACCTCTGTTGTCTAGTTCATATTTTTGACACAAACTTCACAAGAAATTTCTCATGGCACATAATTCCTCACTACGATGTAAAACATATACATCCTATATGTGATGCATATAATTCATCAATATGATGTAAAACATATACATCCTATGTGTGATGCACATAATTCCTATTTAGAATGTATAACACATAATTCTTATTTGTCATGTTAATGTCCAGCTGAGCCGGTGGCTTGTTGGCAAGTTGTTCGACAGCGGATCAGTAGGTGCAGGGTTCAAATCCAGTGCTCTCTCCGTCACTGACATGCTATTCGAGCAGGAAACTGACTTTTAACTCTACTTTAGCCTTTGCGTGACACATAATAGTGTGATCACTATGATGTACAACATAAATCCTATGTGTTATTTCAAGCACATGATTTTTGTGTGTTGACACAGAGGGCGCTGCTCTGTGTTGAAGCTCTACTGCGCACTGATCTCACCAGTGCTGACAGTGTTGCCGAACTCTGTCACAAAAATCTCTGCAAACTGTATAACCAGCAACAGTGGTTACCACTGCAGCAAAAATCCAGAAAGGTTGGTGATATAATGATTTTTTGATCCGCGGTCGAGTATCTTACAGACGTCGCCACTGGATTGAAGAGTAGTTTTTAACTTTTTGTTTTCAAATTTTGAATTAATATGGCTTCAATATTATAAAATAAATATCTTCTTTGTAAATTGAATGCTCTATGATACAGTCAGATGTGATAGAAATTAAAGCGTATTTAATGTGAATCCAGATATGTAATTTTATAGTTACAAGCTTACAAGATGTGGTCCCATAGATCCTATTATTCTGAAACAATTGCATAAAATCCTAGACCTTTACTTGCAAATATTTCAAGATTTTGTAATTCCTACACTTTTATCTTGAGATAGCTTGATCTTCATTTGGATGATGGCATGGATGCTAAGAATAAATGGAAATAGGTAGAATCTTTTCTCATAAGAATATTTGACTGTTTTTACAGATCATTAGAATTCTGGAGAGGTTGGCGCCAAACAGTGTCCCATTCTTCAGAGATCCTATGCTGGAGTCACGATTAGTGGGGTCAACAACAACAACAACAGCAGGAGTAACAGCAGCATGAGTTCAGAGTTTATTACAACAACAACAACAGTGCAGTTTTTACGTTGAGCTCATCAGCTGATAATGATATCAGGTACGTCTCTGACACTGTGGCTGGTTCATCCCGGAAATATTTGTCGTATCAGGAAAACATTGTGTCCACGACAACATTGACTACATGCGTAGCAACTGAACAATACAAGAGTTCATTAGGAGTTTGGCGTCCTATTCGTGGTCTGAGAATGATATCAGGGACGTCTCATGCAGCAAATGCAGCTTTATCAGGACTTGTGCAGATTATTCACTTGAAGGAACTTTACCCGTCTGCAGATATAGGGTGATTTAATGTTCTCAGATGTGAGAACCATTAAAATAAAGATTAGAATAATTGCAATATAAAGGTAGTTGTATACCATGACGTTATATAGCTTGGACCTGCTAGTAGGCAGTGCACTAAGAGAGAGAGAGAGAATGGTAGTTGCAACTAAAAATTGTAGTCAATTACTGGTACTCTGTCTTACACAATTGAATTCATTGTTTGCACATAGGTATAGCGTAATTTAGATACTAAAGTTTTTTTGTTTTTCTTAATAGTTTTTTAGTTTAGTATCGTTTTTTTTTAGTTTAGTATCGTTTATTTTAATTTAGTATCGTTTTTTTTAATAGACAGTGCATGAGCAGATGTAGAGCTGCTTGTGCTACTGGTTCATACAGTAGTCTGTGCTTTGATTGTCTCTGCAGGGAATTGAACCCAGGTCTTCTGCATGAAACACTGGTGAACTTAACGGCTGAACCGCGGAGACATATCTCTATTAAATATTTATTATTAGAAATTATAATTATTTATTGTTTTTTATTTCAACAGACAGCGGAGAATTCTATTTATGATGATATTGAGAATTCTATTATTTTAGTAATTAACTTAAGAACGTCATTACTGTTGAGCCGCTAACATACATCAGTTCATTGATGTCGTGATGCACGTGTCATGTTCACTAAAACACTTGACTGGAGCCAGTGGCGATGTCGGTAAGACATTCGACCGCGGATCAGTAAGTTAGGAGTTCAAATCCTGGGCTCTTCCGTCACTGATATCGCTTTCGAGTGAGGAAACTGACGCTAACATTAGCTTTTAGCTTTACTTATACAATTAAATTAACATTGAAGAAAATCAAAATTTGTGTGAATGAAGTAAATAATATGATCAAATTTCTTAATTAATTATATTGTATTCATCTCAACACCGCTCAGAGATTCTGTTAAAACTTCATTGGCGTTTAGCACTATATATTACGAAGGTCAAGGGCGAAGAAGGTCAGTTTTAACAAGGTCGAATGAGTAGATCAAGTGTAACGAAGGTCAAGGCTGAAGGAAGTCAAGTATCTCAGAATGCTGGAAGTCTCTCGCCAGGTCGATGGGCGTGCTATCTCCCATCTTAAGCGTTCTGTCTGCCCCTGCTTCCACCAGCAGTCTAACCACTTCCACGTGACCTAGTGCAACAATCATCCATAATAACATCCAGCAGTACTCTAACATCATGCTTTTAAACGACAATTAATGATGACTGATCTGATCATTTCTTACTACTGATGATATGATGTAGGAAAGAGAGAATTTGAGACTTCGTATCCTGACCCTGGTTAAACTGGGATTCAAGAGATGATGATGATGATGATGATGATGATCTATCTTAAAGAACCACCATTACTAATAACGTTAGCAAGCGCTTTGGCTCAGTGATCTCTCCCTATTGGACTCTCAAAGTTCTGACTAGCTGATTATGATCGGACTACAACGACGATTGTGGTTAATGGAAGGCTGGATAGAGTGAGAGTGAGCGATGTTTATTTTTAAAAACACTCAAATATGCAATAACTCACACTAGGCCGTCAGAGAGGTTATAAAAACCTATCTAGTTAGAAAGGTGGATTTGGAGAAGAATGGAGAGGATTAGTTGGACTCAAAAGGCTACAAATGAGGAAGTTCTAGAGAGAGTTGGCACAGATAGACAGTTGATAAATGTATTAAGAAATGGGAAGAAGAGTTGGATAGGACACATTCTAAGGGGGGAAGGTCTATTAAAAGAGGTCATAGAAGGTAGAATGGAAGGAAAGAGAGGCAGAGGCAAGCCGAGATTAGGTATGTTAGATGATTTAAAGACCCACTCATATGTGGAAATGAAGAGGAAGGCGGAAGACAGAGAAGAGTGGAGGCGTTATATACAATGGACCTGCCAGTAGGCAGTGCACTAAGAGAGAGAGTTGACCACCAATCATGCATACATACAAACAAAAAAAAGCTAACTAAAAATGAAAATGGATTATTTAGCCATTAACTTTTTCCAACAGAAATATTTATTTGATTGCAACTCTCTTCAATGGCCTTATCAAGAACAAAACACTGATGGAATTCATTTAAATTTAGAGGTATTTCATACTTGGCCACTGACCAAATGACATTTTATTAACCGACATTCAAATTTAAGGTCAAATTATCGCATACATGTCAAAAAGAAAAAAACCATAAATTATCTATTCATTCTACAGTTATTTAATCTAATCATCATCATCATCTTCCCTTGAACTAGGGTCAGGATACGAATAGTCTGTCTCAAATCCTCTCTGTCCTACATCATATCAATCAGTCAATCCCCTATTTGAGACTTATCCATTCGTTTAAATATTTGTAGCAATTTCTAGAGCCTAGGCGATCACCAACCGAATGCCCTTTCTGACGTTGGTTATGGATCTTAGTGCTCTAGTCGCCTTCTACGACACGTGCAGTTACCGGCTGATCAATTTTTCAAACAACACGGGGAAGTTGTTTATACAATCATTAATATAAACATTGAAAGAGCCATTCTGAACTTACCCTGCATAACAGCTACGTGCAGTGGTGTGGCATTATCACACTGCAGGTTTGGCTCATCTACGTGCAGATCTTTAGCGAGCAGAAGTTCTGTCACCAGTCTCACGCTGCCCACGTTAGAGGCGGCGTGCAGAGCTGTGTTACCATTCCTTGCAGAAATATTCACATCTACTCCTTGAGCCACCTGAAAATAAAAAAATTATTTGTAAGAATCTTTTTTTAAACAACAAATTTTTTAAACCAGCGTCATGGATGGTGATCCATCTTAGAGAGTTATTTATTCTGTTTTTAGAAAATATAATTTGTAATTTAATTAATTAATTAGAATTTTAATTTTTTTTAGAAATATTGGATATAATTTGATCTTGCCTCTATTTTAAATTCATTTTTATCCTGATTTTATCTTTATTTATTTATTTTATTTCTACATTTATCACTTAAAAATCGTGTTAGATCATACACACACACTTAAATAGAAACAAAATTGCAATAAGAAACTGAATGACAATGCAAGCGAAGTGGCACTTATGTATTTCAGAAAAAATGTTAACAGTGTTGACCATAAATGTCATCTTAACAAACTGATTTATCATATCGACTATTTCGTGCACAATACTTGTTAAAGTCCTCACAGATTCGCATGTCTAGTGTTTCATAATTTGTAGTCAGCTGGTGCGTTGTAGTTAAATGGAATATAAAAATAAAAATATATATAAAAAGTAACAGTTATTAGTCACGCGACCCTACCTAGAAATACACACGTCAGGCGACGAAAATGATCAAACTACAAAGAACGCTAACATTTGATGTTAACTGAATCATTAGTGAATATCTGATTGATCAATCACCTAATTGACAGATCATCATTGTACAGACCAGGTCTGACCAACCTCAGATATGAGAAAGTGCAGCACACTGGGACTGTTGGAGATGACAGAGTGGAACACGAGGGATTTGCCCTGAGAGTCGACCAGCTTCGGCGAGACCTTCCCAGACATCAGCAGATACCGTACCACATCTACATAGTCCAATCTACAACAGCACAATTAGACGACTACAGCAATTCATGATTACATTGAGTACTCTGCAGTAAAACTCAATTTCACGAGCAGATTATTCGATTAAGATTCTGGAAGATAAGTAAAGTGTACTTTATAGATCAACAAATTAATCCCTTAACAAAGAGGCCATGCCTGATCCACACCTTATGTAGCCTACGGCTTGGGAAAATATGATATCTGCGGTGTTAGCCCGTTGCCTTCCTCAACTCTAAAATAATTGGACTGTATCAGTACATAAAAGTGGAGCCAAGTTTAGCTACAGCCTCCTGATTTAAAAACTTGTCATTACTGAGGCAAATACTAGAAATGAACCCGGCACCTACTCATCCCAAATAAACGTTTTGATTAGTAGCTTCTAAGTTCAGTCACTCACCGTATAGCCTGATAGATTCTCCTTGCATTCATCCCAGTCTGATCCTCATCCCTAGCTCCCTCCCCCGTCTCCTCCTCTCCCCTACCACTTTCTCTCTCCAGCCGCTGCCTCACCACGGCAACGATCTCAGACCAGACCGTGACGAGAGCGGCCGAGCGAATGGCGAGTATCGACTGAGCGTGCGCGGGCTCGTCCGTCCAACACTTGACGTCCGAGAGCAGCGCACGATAGCGAGAACTTCTGTCGCCTGTTAGCACGTCGAGGTAGTCCAGAAACAGGTTTGAACCCTTGACTCCGAGCATCCTAGTCGGGTACTCTCTGAATATGGCGCCGAGAAATGCCACGAGAGCCGAATCGGGAAGAGAAGGACTGATGTTATGTTGTTGTTGCTGCACACTTTGATGGTCGTCCGAGATGCTGGCCTCAGTCATTTCAATACTAAGAGAGCTTGTGGAATTATCGGCACATTCTGAGTTGATGGGAATCTTCTCATTGCTGTCTTTGCTGTCGTTATTGTCCAAATAGTCATCAATGTTTATATTGTCGGAGTAACCGCTCTCAGTAGCGCTAGCTTCAGCTCTCTTTCTGCTGCCACAGCTGCTGCTGCTCGTGATTCTGCTGCTGCTGCAGCTGCTCAAACCACTGCTGCAGCTGTCAACATTGAACAAGGTATCAGCTATGTTGCTGCAGCTGAAACCCTGTTTGCTGCAGCTGACACTAGCAGAGCTGCTATTAATAGCTGTCCTGTCAATGTCTATGTCTGCTGTTATTTGACGTAACGGTGAGCCGTTTTTCTTAGATCTTATTTCTCTCCTATCAACATTAAGACTGGACCCGTTTTTGCTACCGCTATTAACTGGCTTTTCTGTGATCGGATCGATCAACTTACTGTCGTATTTGCCTACATTACTTATTGATTGGCTATTATTGTTATCTGCATTCAGATCAATCTCATCTATATGGTAGTCAAAATTGAATTTATCCTGACGTGTACTTTCGAGGCTAGCTCCCGATGGCATAAAGGAACTCCTAGCGGTGTTAGCTGCACGCTGAGCAACCTCATTCATAACCAAATCCCCAGATGTCTCATTTGAAAAAATCAGCGATAGATTCTCAACAAGACGTCTGTACATCTGATTTATTAATTTACTCTTCTGCTTATCTGTGACTTCATTTAGCCAGATGTGAGCAAGCCTAACAAAGTTCTCGTTCATTCGACACCAGCAGTCCATTCTTCTAACTCTTAGGTTAGCTTCTTCGAGCCAAGAAGACAACACGCTGCTGTTAACTCGTACCAACAAATCGTCATAGTTTCTTGCTGAGTATGGTCTTATATCAACTCCTGACGATTTATATCCACATACACCACTACTGTTGCACAACTGACTTCTCGGAGAGAATTCTGAATTTGATTTTCCTGCAGCTAGTGTTAAAAAAACCGATTTACCATATCTCTGCGAATCAGAGGAGCCTACAAATGCCGAAGATGGTCGCTGCAATGAGACTTTTGAGTTACCAATGGCAATGGAATTGTATCTACTTGTTAATTTTTCACTGCAATATCGTTTGCCAGACTCTTGAGGAAGTTGAGAGACCTTAGTTATAGAACTTGCTGTAGATGCACTGCTACATATCTGATAATTAGATTGGTGACTTAATTTTGAACAATGATTGTGATTAATCATTTCAGAAGCTTCATCATCATCATCATCCTCGTCATTGCTTCCACTTTCATCAGAACTTTGTGAATATCCAAGTCGAGAAACACAGATAATCTCTCGAAGGTCCCTAATGCCTCTACTCATACTACTAGTTAGTTAAAGTACTAGATTCTAGTAGCAGATTTACGAATAAAATAAAAGTTAATGATTCTCTTTAAACAAAATTTCTTCCGCTAGTTCATTTTATTTAAGTAACTTAATTATTACCTCCAACCAATCGTTTTAATTTCAATTAGTTTAATTACTATGCAATTACTGTTTATTAACTGCAATTACTGTTAAAGTAACTGTTAAGTAAATCTTAAATAAACCCATGGCAATTAATTAGGCTTAAACAAAAACCTGAAAAATAATAGTATAAACTTTAAGCAAAATTCTTCTTCCATTTTGCATTCATTTATTGATCCGCCATTGATTGTCCCTTGCCTTCAACATTAGCTACAAGAACAATACCAGCCAGCCCTAACGCCTGCTGTAAAACAAATTGCACAATTCAATAAGCAATTCATCATTAAATCATAAATGAAACGGCGCAAAAGCCCTAAATTAAAGAAAAAGTAAGACGCACAAAGCATTAACAAGCATTAGCAATGCAACAACTGAGTGTTACTACTTCATTAGTCACAGCAAATCTATGCAATATTTTGCGATACTAATTTTCTTCTAACTATACTCGACATAAAAAACGAGCAACGAAGTGCTAAATATAGGGTAGGCATAAATACGAAATTGATGTCATCTATAAGAGGCAAATGAAGGATGATTGGAGGGCAGAAAAGTTTAGAGTAAAACCGAGATTTCTGATGCTGGATGATTTGATAATTATTAATAAAAAATTAAATAAATGTCAGAAGTTTATTATTTATGTTTTCCGTTACCGTGGCAACAAAAAAAGATCTTCTTCTTTCTACTTAACAATAACAACTTTCTATATCTTCTTTCTAGGAAAAAGAAATTCAAAACGGTGCATATTCCAAGCTCTAGAAGGCCAGCCCAAAGATCTGATCGATTAAATGTACGACATTCTATCGTCTTTAATTCAAATTAATTGTAATTTAATTTTAGGCAGTTGAAAACCCTTTTTTCATCTCTCGCTTCCATTCAGTTTACCTAGGTTGCGACCAGCTCCTAAACCTCCTAATCTTTTATTTCCTTGATTTTCTGGATTTTGGAATTTGCACCGCTTTTAGACCTTCTTTTTGCTCACCGGCTTGATTTTTTCTCAATAGTGCACTATGTTGTCATTGATGACTGTAGCACTCTAATTGTTGTTATTATTATTTTTACAATTCTCAGTCAAGAGATGCTGAGATGGTATGCTCCATTTAAGTACGATAACTAAATCAAAACAAAGCTAAACACTGATTTAATTTTATAAATGTAAATGCCATCATAATTCTGGAATCAAAGATAATATTTCTAATATCTTTAATAAATATCACACTCGGCATCAGATGCTGAGTAATAGATAGGAATTATTGTAGTTAAGAATTTAACCAAACTATGTATACTTCGAAAACTTTTCGTTCATTTGAATCTTTGCATGTTGTGTATTAGGTAAATGCAGGTCTTCAATAAACTTTTCAGATAAAATTTATAGATTTTGAAAAAAAATAAAAAGGCCTTGTGTTTAATAAGGTAGTCGCTCCAGAATGTGCTTCATGACAAAATGCACAGTTTAATGAGGTTTTTAATTTTTTAGCGCCTTGGTCTTTTTAAGCTTAACATTTCTATATCAGTATCAAGGACGTTGAATGGTCCTAGTTAGCCGGTCCAATAAATGCTCCTCCCAGTAAAGTTTATTTATTCTTTTAAAGATGAATTGTATCTTTGCTGTTGATGGCGCCAATTGGCAGTAAACTTCCATATATGATTAACCTTTGACGACGAGCTTTAGGGGATATGGGGATATCCATTTGTTTTTACTGACCTGGGCATCTTATGCTGATCACTTAATTTCAAGGCGAACACTCTGTTGTGCCATATCCTGTCCTCTTGTTTAAGCTTCTGCTGCATCTTATTTTCAACAATTTCATTGCGTACATATGCTTTTAAAAATTTGCCTTGTTACAGAGCAAATTGCATTATTTGCAATTTAGTATTTAAAGATTTTAATATTTAATCTTGGGCTTCGGTGAGTACTGTTGTGTTAGCCTTGAAATGCTATGAGATTAGAGTTAGTAACTAAATTAGATAAATGGCCTAGGGTATAAAACTTAATCTGCTGTTCTTTGTAATCCTCTATGGCCATCTGCATTTCACAATAGCGGGAAAAATTGTTCAAGTTACTAAAACACGAAGATTTGTTTAATTTTTATTTACTCTATGTGCACTACATAGTGACGTAAATGATCACAAAGGAGAAATATGAGAAATACTAATTAAACATAATTATACTATACTTGCACATAAGTACACTATAATTTTATATAATTATATATAATTATACAATAATGAATATAGTGGCACACAATATATATGGTACTACACTTGAACAGCTTCAAAATTCCACAATGAAACATTTTTAACCCCCCTCTCCGACTTTCAAACTATTTATCGTTAATATTATAAACTTTTGAAGCAATTAATGTGTAGAACACGCCATATTGTGTATAATTATATTTATTACTATGTAGTCAAGGGTAATTATTGTATAAGTATGTGTAAATATAGTATAATAGCATATAATTAGCACTTCTCATATGTAGCTTTCCTCTTTTATGATTATGTATAAAAATATGCTCATATATGTATTAACAGTTGCCAGTTCTCTGGCACTCTGTCATGGATTTTATTTCTCTTTTTCTTCGACGATAGCAAACCTAATAAATTTTTTCGATACTTTATAATTTAAAATTGATTTCTGTAATTCAACATTTTCATATACATTTTAGGTAAATTACCGCTAGAAATAGTTTTATGAAGATGGTCGACAAACTGGGAGGTGAATCAGTGGATGTCAGTGATGCCACTTCACAAGAAGAAAATGCCGTTGCTCTTGGAGGTCCATTGCTGCCATCTAATCCTGAAGATACAACTTGCTATTGGTTTGTGGTTTCATCTTTTTGACAACTAATTTTATCAATATAAAACAAAACATAGACAAAAATCACACCAGTTTTGTTTCCCTTCGCCATGTTTGTTTTATTTGTATGAGAATGCCTTTATTCAATCAAATCAATCAATAAGAATTTAACGTCCGGTTTTTCGCCATAAGGCAATGTCTTATGACCGCCTGCACTAGACAGTACTGACTTGATGTTATGTTCGATTTATTAAAGCTTTATGCTACAACCTACAACCAGTGGCCCTATGAATTATGATCTACTTAAGGATTCAGAAATATTAATGTTTGCTCTTTAGTTTTCCAGTATGTTTCATTTTTCGGTTAAAATTTCATTTTAATATTAATTTTAATAAAGCTTATCTCTCTCTCACTCTCTCTCTCTCTCTGTCTCTCTCTCTCTCTCTATCTGTCTGTATGTCTGTCTATATTTTTCCTTATTTAGTCTATCTGTCTGCCTACATGCCTGCCTGCCTGCCTGCCTGCCTGCCTGCCTGCCTATCTATCTATCTATCTATCTATCTATCTTAGATATCTGTTTAAATAGCTTGAGATCTGGATATGTTGTAACTGTTACATAGATAAGTTGTATAGTCTGCATATGTTGTAGCTGTGTACAGATATGTTGTATAATCTGAATATGTTGTAGCTGTTGTATAGATATGTTGTATAGTCTGGATATGTTGTAGCTGTTGTACAGATAAGTTGTTACTGTTGTACATTTATGCACTGTGTGCAATAATTTGATTGCGTGCAGTGGAAAGGACAGAGATCTCACGGTGTCGGAGTACCAGTGTGGAATGTGTCTTAGATATTACCATGAACAGTGCGTTGACTGCATTGAACTGTACGTAGCTATATATCTCCTCAAATTTCCTTATTTATTTACTTAGATTGGTGATTATAACTTAATTTAAAAGCCCTGTAGAACATTTCCCCTTCAGATTACGTTATCCATAATTACTTAGGAAGTAAAAGCTAAGTTTAACTTTAGTTTCCTTACTACAAAGATCTGTCAGGATTTGTTGTTTGACTGGGATTTGAAGTGACTACCTCCTGCTTATCCAAAAAGTTATGAGGCAAGTATGTTCATCACTCTGCCTTCCTACGGATGCCAGTATTTGTGATAAAAAGTTGCCGAAACTTGTACTGATTGTAAGCTACTCATAATGTATCGGCTCTTTGTAGATTTTAGTTTTGATGTCTCTGTTGAAAAGTTTTTAACTGAAGATCATTATTTAAAAGTATTTATGTCTGTGAAATTCTGAACGATTAGAGGACTTGTAATGGTTTATTTGTGAGAAAACTTACCATACTATCTAAAGCGTGTTTGACTGCAAGTTGCAGGAATGATTATACTTATCTGTATTTTTAGTGGATTAATTTAAAGAAAATAATAGTGTCAATAAAATTGGTACTGAAATGTTCTCTAAATGATTGTTTGATCATTTAATTGCTTTATTGATTGATTTATAGATTGATTGACTGATGAATGACTGATTGATTGACTGATTGATTTACTGTTTGATTGATTGATTATTTCACTGATTGATTGATTATTTCACTGATTGATTGATTGACTGACTGATAGACTGATTGATTGATTGATCGTTCAGGAACACTTGTGTGCCATTCATGACTAACTATCAGTTTTTCTGCAAGCGCTGTTCAGTGCACGAGAGCTTTGTAAAGAAGCCGGCTAGCTTTGGGCAGATGTGCCTGACAGCTCTGGCTAATCTTACCCAACAGAATCCCGGCAAGAAATTCTTCTCGAAGGATAAGGTTGCTCTTCTGTCAAGTTCTTTTTGTTTTGGAGGGCATTTTGAAATTAGCTTTATAATTTTGCCTCTTTAAGCCAGTTCTTTTTTCAGTTTCTATTAGAATTGGTTTGAGTATATTATTTGTATAGTGTACATTTTAGTTAGAATCATTAAGTGTAATTTTCAATTATTGTGTATGAATCTTGTACCCACTAATGAAAATTGACTCTTTTAGGCCATGCTTCTACTGTGTCTAATTTTGACTTAACCGGAGTTTGATCTTGTCAAATTGTCCATTTAATGTTTGAGTGACGTGGTAAACTTGTCCACAAGTCATCAGAGTATTTTGAAATTTTTCAGGATATTCTTACGTACATCGAAGCAAACTGGGACAAACTGACGACTGCTGTGAGGCGTGTGAAGAACACCTGGCATTCTTCTGTCGGTAAAACTATGGTAGGTTCATACGTGGCATTCCTCTATTGGTAAAACTATGGTAGGTTCATACGTGGTTTTCCTCTATCAGTAAAACTATGGTAGGTTCATACGTGGTTTTCCTCTATCGGTAAAACTATGGTAGGTTCATACGTGGTTTTCCTCTATCGGTAAAACTATGGTAGGTTCATACGTGGGTATTCATATTTTAGCTGCTAGATCATGCAAATAGTAATGCGGAGCAAAAGTCTGTTGATGGCTGGAGCCAGTGGCGAAGTCGCTAAGATACTCGACAGCGGATCAGTAAGTGCGGGGTTCAAATCGTGGGCTCGCTCGTCACTGACATCGCTTTCGAGTGAGAAAATTGACGTTAATCTTAGCTTTACCAGCTTTGTTTAGCTTTAGAAACTTTCTATGCAGAGCTCATTTAAGTTTATGCCAAATACCATATTCCACGTGTGCTGTTAAAAATTTAAGGAGATCCTGTCATGTATTTCAAGAACTTTTAGTGTTAATTTAAAGTTTACTAAGCTAATGTTGCTGTGTCTTTTGGCCCCTTTTGGCTACTACTTTGATATTTTATCTTTTTTAGATATAAATGTAATTTTTGTTTAGTTTATTATTCTTGAACTCTCCCTGTAATGTAGTCTCGAAGATTTATTTCAGCCATGACACTGCTGTAGAAATTTTCGTTTTTAATAAAAATAAAAAATAAATTTATTTAGAACTTTTCCCGACTGAACATTATTAGATCTATATATACAGTGTGAGTCATAAAAAAACATGTGCGCAGTATTTCGTCCACAACTGTGACACTTGTGAACCGATTTTGAAAATAATTTCAGAATTATAAAGAAGAAGAAAAGTATTAATCTTATATCTAGTTTTGTGACACTGCCGGCTTAATGTAAACAATAACAGACGATTTTACAAACATAGTCTGCTTTTGTTGAAATTTTAAAATGGTGTTAACTAATGAAAATAAAGTGCTCATAAAAAACTTGTACCTCTTAGAGGGTTATGGCGCACATCGGTTGATTGCCGAATTTCCAACAAAAAACTGGACCCTGGGAGGGCTAGTTGCTATTAAAGAAATTACGCCGGACTGGGAGCACAGATAGAAAGAAGGGCAGTGGACGACCGAAGAGCATACGAACAAAAGAGAATGTCAGAGCAGTGGAGGAATTGATTCTGATTGCGCATATTTTCTAGCACTGCTTCAACACAAAAATAGTAATTATCAGAGTCACTGAACGCTATTTTATAGCAAATGTTATCCTGATTATATCTATGCAAGAAGTTAAAAAATTGGTTCACTAATATCAAAGTTATGGGCGAGAGACTGCGCACATGTTTTTTTTGACTCACAGTGTATACATATTATATGTTGTGTTCTATTTTTGGCGGCCACTGTGATATATGTTTTGAACTTTTCCCGACTGAACATGGTTACTTGATTTATACATTAGATGCAGCGTATATCGACAGCTGATGATTTCATAGTATCCACGGTGTTTGTTTGTATTTATTTGTACTGGCTGGAGCCAGTGGCGAAGTCGGTAAGATACTCGACCGCGAATCAGTATGTGCGGCATTCAAATCCTGGGCTCGCCCGTCACTGACATCGCTTTCGAGTGAGGAAACTGACTTTAACGTTAGCTTTACTAGCTTTTACTACCATATCTGTTGTTAAATAAAGATTATATACATGTATATTGTATGTTGTGTGTAACGACAGCTTAAGGATCCCGTGATATTCACAACAGAAGATGAGTCGGCGGGACCAAACTGTGACTCGTTCGGGCTGATGAACCAGGTCAGTGGCCACGTAGAGCTATTAGCTGAATGTTTAATAGAAAATTATTCACATCAGAAACTAATGTATTATCTGATTTGATTACTTTTTTACATCATTTGATCTCTGACTGATAAATAGTTTTTAGTTGATGTAGATTTGTGGAGCTATTTGCTGAATTTTTAATAGAAAAATATGTGCACCTGAGATTTCTTTATTATCTGATTTCATTACTTTTTTGCATCATTTGATCTCTGACTGATAAATAGTTTTTATTTGATAATTAATTATCAGATACATAATTAATTAATTATGATTAATTATCAATGCATTTTTTATGCAGGATCTGACAAAGATTGGACCAAACTGTGAGAGTCTGTTCAGATTAACTTGCGTAAGACCCAGTGAAACGAAATCCCTGCCCGCGGCCGAGTGTAAGCTAACTTATTTTATCTACATGGTTTCTACGCTTTTATATCTCTCAGGTAGATTTCACTCAGTACATCTGAAAATGCATTCTAATTGCTTGTTTTGTTGCCTTTTTCATTTTATATTTTCAAGCGCGGCATTCAGAAGAGGAACCGAACGCTAAATCTTCATTTTATCTCAATGTAACGATTACGAGAATTGCTTACTTTGTGCCAAAAATCCAAAAAAATTGAATGATAAAATCCTTGGGTGTCCCGGGGTTTGCCTGCCTCCTATTCATATGCTGAAGATGTGATAGGAGTTTACTGCGGGTGATTGCTTGATAAGATTATGAGGTTAACTGTAAATTTGACACGAAGATATACATCTTTTAATATTGATCATCACACCATCAGAGCAGTGATATAGCCTGCATTGCTTATACCCGCATTTAAGCACTTGATTATCTCACTAGTAAATATGGCCGTTAGTTGTTGATCAACTCTAAAGGTCGGTTCTCTTATTTTTAAACTCAAAGGTAATACAACGTAGATATATCAGCTTTCCTAATTGATGGTAATTTTGCAGATAGTTTAATTTAAGCCTTTTAGGGTTTCAGTTTTTTTTAAGGGAATTGACTGATAGTATAGTATAGGACATCGAGGAGTGAGGAAGGTCTATTCATATCCTGATCTAAACTGCGATTCTATGGAAGAAGATGATGATTAATTTTAGTTTTTGTATTATATACTTCCATCCAGACTTTTAAACAAATCGATTTTGTAATGCGTTGTCTCATTAAATTAAAGAAGTAATGAAATAAATAAACGACTGTAATCTAAGTTACTAATAATTATAATTAGTTAATAATTATAATTAGTTAATAATAATTATAATTAGTTAATAATAATTATAATTAGTTAATAATAATTATAATTAGTTAATAATAATTATAATTTGTTAATAATAATTATAATTAGTTAATAATAATTATAATTAGTTAATAATAATTATAATTAGTTAATAATAATTATAATTAGTTAATAATAATTATAATTAGTTAATAATAATTATAATTGTTAATAATAATTATAATTAGTTAATAATAATTATAATTAGTTAATAATAATTATAATTAGTTAATAATAATTATAATTAGTTAATAATAATTATAATTAGTTAATAATAATTATAATTAGTTAATAATAATTATAATTAGTTAATAATAATTAGCATACTGATGCGTCTGATTGATTTTGTTACTTGTTTTTCAGCTAAGAATCGCACGACGAAGCGTAAGACGGCTGGAGATGGAATCGTGGGGGGGAAGCAGAAGAGAGGGTGTGTATGCTATTCCTCAGTAGTCTTTAATTACAACTACTTTGTGTCATCGTCTGTCGTTTCATCTATGTCAAATCATAACCAGAATAGTGTAGCATAGTTTGCTGTTGTTGGTTAACATGTAAAGTAAATCTATTTATTTGTAAATGAAAATATTTACAGTAATTGTAATATTTAATAGTCTTAAATTAATAGATCCATGCCAACGTCAGAAAGGGCAATCAGTTGGTGAGCGCCTAGGCTCCAGAAATTTCCACAAAAACTTAAACGAATGGATAAGTCTTAAATAGGGGATTGACTTGTGGTGTGGTCTATTCGTATCCCGACCGTGGTTGAACTGGGATTCAAGGGAGGATGATGGTGAATAATCCTAAATTAGAGGACAATATTTTGTGCACAAAAGGTGGATTCTGCATGACCTTACAACCTCAAGGGTATCATCATTACATGTGAAAATCTACTTCAAACCATTTTTCGATTGATTGATTGATTGTAGTGATACGGCTTCATCCACACGGCTTACGCCACGCGGTTACCCGAGCGAACACCCATTCAACAAAGATGGCTACCGCTACCACTTGGCAGAGCCCGATCCTCACTCTCCGAACTGGCAAGCGTTTGATGAGAGTCAGGAGTGGGCGGGCAAACCAATACCAGGCTGTCTGTATAGGATCTATCTGGAGCCCAGGGTGCTCCTGTCACTTAATGATAGAGGTATGTACCTGGAGCCTAGGTGCTCCTGTCACTTAATGATAGAGGTATGTACCTGGAGCCTAGGGTGCTCCTGTCACTTAATGATAGAGGTATGTACCTGGAGCCTAGGGTGCTCCTGTCACTTAATGATAGAGGTATGTACCTGGAGCCTAGGGTGCTCCTGTCACTTAATGATAGAGGTATGTCTATGGTTTTTAGTCTGTGTGTCATACTGAAGAGATTAGCTTTGCAAGGCTGTCTGTATAGGATATGTCTGAATCATGTGATTATTAAATATTTTAATTTATTAAAATATTATTCCGTTATGTTCTTTACAATGTGTGCATGTGTATGTAAAGTGTGTAATATGTGTATATAGCTCAGCAGTTGAAGTGACTACATTATGTGTGTAATTATTTTGTATAATGTCTGTAATACAAGTTTAATGTGTTTGTATAGCTCCACAGTTGAAGCTGTTACCAGGTGTGTGTAATTATTTTGTGTTATGTGCAATACGTGTGTAATGTGTTTGTGTATAGCTCCACAGTTGATGCTGTTACATTGTGTATGTAATTGTTTGTGTGTAATGTATGTGTAATACATGTGTAATAATAATATTAATAATAAAAGTTTAGCGTCCGTTTCCTCATACAAGGATGATGTCAGGGACGTCATGTGTGTGTGTATTATGTGTGTAATGTGTGTGTAGTACGTGTGTAATGTGTGTAATATGTGTATAATGTGTGTGTAATACGTATGTAATGTATGTGTATAGATCCACAGGTGAAGCTGTTACCACATGTGTGTAATTATTTTGTGTAATGTGTGTGTAGTACGTGTGTAATGTGTGTGTAATGTGTGTGTAATACATGTGTGATGTATGTATATAGCTCCTCAGTTGAAGCTGTCAGACGATAGACAAACTGTTACTGGTGAGAAAGGCTACAGCATGCTGCGTGCTACTCATGGTATGTGGGGCTATCTCTCTATATGTCTATCTTATCTCATTCTCTGTGTGTGTGTCTGTTTATCTCATTCTCTCTGTATGTCTGTCTTATCTCATTCTCTCTGTGTGTGTCTATATATCGCTTCGTGTGTCTCTCTGTATTGCCCCATATCATTCTCGCATATTCTCCAAAAACAAGTTGTTGTTATCTTTGCCTCCGTGTCTGACGTTTTTTAATATAATAACGATATTGGTGTTTTCTAATTACATTGTAAATCAGTGTTGAACTTTTCTCCAGCAATAAGATTGCCCACTACTGGACCAATAGGAATTTGACTGTAATTTATCAATATTGTTAAAGTGGGCTGCCTAAACTCATTTTCAACACTTGATGATAAAGATAATGCTATACAGTATGTTATAATTATAATATTACTGCTAACAGAGCTTTCGATTAGTGATTCATTTAGCGAGTGAATATATTGATTGATTGACTGAATGATTGATTGTTCAGGAGTTAAGACAGGTTCGTGGTACTATGAGGTCACAATACAGGACATGCCCGCTGAGACGGCTGCTCGTATAGGCTGGTCCCAATCACTGGGTCAGTTCTGTGTTGTTAGCGGTGTGAAGAAAATAGCGGTGTAAATATTGTTGGTAAAAAAAGCTAGTGAAACTATTGTTAACGTCAGTTTCCTCACTCGAAAGCGATGTCAGTGAAGGGCGAGCCCAGGATTTGAACTCGCACCTACTGATCCGTAGTCGAGTATCTTACTAACATCGCCACTGGCTCCAGCCAGATGGATAGCAGGCTATGTAGTGTGCATGGTTTAGTGTGTAAGTATCCTGGCTGCTGAACTGTAGGTAAGCAGTTCAAACAAAGGCTCAGCTGTCTCCAAAGATATGAATCAAGTGTTAGCTCGTTGTTAGCCCTTTAGCTTTTGTAGTTATAAAATTACAATTAAACTTTTACCGTAACAAAAAATTATATGTACAAGTAATATTAATAGTATGGTAGAACAGTGGTCCTCTAATTAATAGTTGATGCTCTTGCTTGTAACTGTATAAATTAGCTAATCACGTGCACCTCATTTCATATGATTTGGGATCTGTGTAATTAATTAGAACTATTTTGATGTCTATTTAATTTATAGTTACTAGACACTCCTTTCTGTTGATTATCCTGTTTACTATTAACATGTCATCAGATTGATTTATTGATTGATTTACCAATTGACAGATTAACTGACTGACTGATTAATGATTGAGTGAGTGACTGACTGAGTTAATTATGGATTGATTTATTGACTGATTGATTGAGTGACTGATTTATGGATTGAGTGATTGATTTATTGATTGAGTTATAGATTGATTTATTGATTAAGTGATTGATTTATGGATTGATTAATTGATTTACTGAGTGATTGATTTATGGATTGATTAATTGACTGATTTATTGAGTGATTGATTTATGGATTGATTAATTGACTGATTTATTGAGTGATTGATTTATGGATTGATTAACTGACTGATTGATTGACTGATTGATTTATGGATTGATTAATTGACTGATTGATTGGTTTATTGACTGATTGATTGATTGATTTATGGCTTGATTGACTGACTGTAGGTAACCTGCAGGCGCCGTGTGGCTATGATAAGTTCAGCTACTCGTGGCGCAGTAAGAAGGGCACAGTGTTTCATCAGAGCAGAGGCAAGCACTACTGCACTGACGGTTATGGAGAGAGAGATGTCCTGGGGTTCTACATTCACCTCCCACCGCTAGAGAGCCCCTGTCAAATAGCGCCACCATGCTACAAAGATATGGTCTCTACTTCACACTCAATCTACTTTATACCTTCAATGATTCCATTTATAGCGTTTTGTAGCATTGAAACTTATTCAGTTGGATTAGTTTTTTCATAATTATAATCAGTGCATTTATTTGACTATTGAAGAATTTTATGGTGTTTGTTATTAAATTTTATGACTAATTGTAGTTACATGATTTACTCAGAGACAATTATGTGGCGACAGAGAGAGAATTAAGTTCATTGTATTATATATTATATTACTTTTGTATTATATTGTATTAATTGCATAGTACTACAAAATTTGCTGCTTAATTTTCTATATGAACAGAAAGAATTTAGCGAATAAACTATCATTACTTGTTAGTGCCTTATAAAATTATTTCATATTAATGTTAAGCGCCATTGATTTCTCTGTATTATTGATTGATTGATGGATTGATTGATTGATTGGGTTTAGCCCCTGGTGAAATTCAAGAGTCACTTGTATTACGAGGAGAAAGACCTTGTGAGTGAAACGGAGAAAAAGCTTAAAGAAAATAAGGGCAGCAAGGTTTGTTTAGTTTTATATTATTTTCTTGAATTCATTTCCTTATTTTCATTTTTTGCCAATCAACTGCAATCAATTCATTCAGCGAATTACAAAATAGCTCATATCTATTCAAGCCACTTAAGAATATACTCACTGTAAACTACTTGCTTTGATAGGGGGCGACTAGGCCAAAACTGAGGGAGTCACGTGAAAACCACCTGTGAAACCATGGATTATAACACAAATAGTGTGTGCCAGATTATTTATATAATTACTTCGGTTCAAATGTAGTCTTTTGAAACATCATTTTTTATGCTGAACAATATTTAGTATACTGTATCAATCTTGTGTTTTAGTGTACTGTATTAATTTTATAATATATTTGCATTGAATGAAGTATGGTTCATTGTAGTGTACGTAGTTTTGTATTGTGATTGAAGATAATCCTGTTCAAGAACGGCGTCAGTCAGGGCATAGCGTTTGAGGACCTGTTCTGTGGCAGCTACTATCCGGCCATTTCTCTCTACAAAGCATCTACGGTGAGTTACTGCTGGGAGCATTGTATTGAGTTTTGTAGACACTGGTTCATAGCAGGATGATGATTAGTGTTTTTACACGTAAAATCTGAGTAAAGTACTAGTAGATGATGATCAGTGTCTCTATACTAAGGATCGCTCATTGGCTGAAGCCAGTGGCGAAGTCGGTAAGATAGTCGACCGCAGATCAGTTTGTGCAGGGTTCAAATCCTGGACTCGCCCATCATTGTCATAGCTTTCGAATGAGGAAACTGACGTTAACATTACTTTACCAGCTTTTTTTACTAAGAGAGAGTTGAATGGATTAATGGAGGCATCCAGTCCACTGTAACAAATATCAAGCCTCAGAACTATTTAAAATTGTGGTGTTTAATTAATTATAATTGATATCTCTATTTCGCATTAGCATTTTGTACTGAAAGTTTTTATTAGACAATGCTTTCTGCTTGATAAATGATTTGGCGAAGAAAATAGTAGTAATAGTATAGTAGGCAAAATGTAGGCAAAATGTTTATGTGATATTTATAAATCTGGGTATTTCCATTGTATTTTTCAGGTCTCGGTCAACTTTGGACCAACCTTCAAACATCCCCCTAAAGATTTGCCATTCCGCTCGGTATGAATATTGTTTCTACTCTTAGCCACAATTCTTGTTCAAAGGTGTACTGTTTAGAGTGTAGCCAGTACTGTTTAGATTACTAGTGTAATTGATTGATTGTCCTGTTTGCTGTTTGATTAGTTTATTTCTCACATGATAGATTAAACGAAGCCATTAAATTGAAATTGGCTGCAGGTTACTTGAGTGATTTATTTACAGATTGATTACATTCAGAATGAAATAAGCTTAACTCTAACACTTTAGAATACACTTTTAGATCTTATACGTACACTAATAGATAATATAGTTTATAACATGTATATCTGTTGACTTATGGCTTAGCCATTTTATCTATTTATTGACTGATAACTATGATGATGATGATGATGATGATGATGATGATTTATAACTATGTTGATGTTACAGATGAGTGAGGCAGCAGAGTTGGATTATATTCAGCATTGTTTGGGTGACATACTTCATCATATAGAACACGAAGGTCAACCTCTGGAGTTCTGATGACCTTGACCCACTTATATCTAGGATGACCCACTTATATCTAGGATGTCCCACTTATATCTAGGATATGACATTTTTTCTAGTGCTATACGACAAATGATTTAGCGTCCATGCCTACACCTGTAGTAAATGTAACTGCTAAGCCGGAAGTCTCCGTTCGTTTCAGTAGATTTGTCAAAGATTCTGGGGTTCAAAACACTTGCTAGAATTTTTGACTCTTGTTAATTAGACAAGTATAGCAACAACAGCAGTTAGGGTGCTATTGTCGTCAATGACAATATCGAACACTAGACCAGTAATTAGTGTGTTCATCTGTCGTGCACCTGGAAATATAGAAGAGAGAGGTAGCGGTGGTTTTGTATATGCACTATGTCTTGGCTGCAGAAGCCGACTCTTGTTTTATATATCGTCAGCTTGGTCTTAGACTGACGCATCTCAGTAATCAAACTTTTCAGGAAAGGCCATTTTGTGATGTCGTCATCAAGCAATGATCAATAGTTTACTTGATAATGATTAATAATAATAACAACAATTAGAGCGCTACAGTCATCAATGACAACATCGAGCACTATTGACACAAAATCAAGCTGGCGAGCAAAAAGAAGATCCTAAAACGTTGCAGTTTTCTAAATCCAGAAAATGATATTGATATCAGCTACTGCAAGAAATAGATACTTCCGTGGATTGATCTGTTTAGTCTGTTGTATGTATGAATTAATGAAATGAAGTCTATTTAGTTTGACATGCTAGATTTTCCATCAACTTTTATGTAAACTTTGGTTTGTAAAAGAGATAATAAATACCTTTATTTGTAATTAATATCCTATTTATAGATATTTTGGGGTTTTTAACTTTAGTACAAAAATTAATGGTTAGCTCAATTCGGGCGTACCACAAATCGATGCACAATGAAAATACTTACTAAAGATGCAAAATGTCATTATGGTCAAAATCTAGATACAACAGTCTTTCATCAAACCGACAATATGCTATTAAAGGTGAATTAAATGTCTCAATAGCGTGGTGGGTAGAGGCGAAAGGTAACGCCCTGAAGTTTTAAATGACAAATCCTGAGGTGAATTGAACCCTCGTGGGTTCGAATCCCGGCCGCGCTGATCTGAGAGTAAAATCTCGGACATTCACTGGACTGGTTAAACGGAAAGTGGACTAAATTGCCTAATGGTTTAAAGGTGTGATGTTAATAATTTATAGATATCAACATAGTTGATCATTTCACTATACTGCGTGTTTACTTATAGGTTATGCATTAGCTATTGCATTTGCTAACTTATAGGTTATGTATTTACTGAGTTTGCTATCAGTGAAGTTATCACAAATTAATGTGGGTAACGCGTGTTGTGTCTTAGTTGCTGAAGAATAGGCCAATCGTAGACTGCACTGTCTTAAAAGGCGACAATGCTCTGCGATCCTAACCAACGTCAGAAAGGGCATTCGGTGGGTGAGCGCCTAGGCTTCAGAAATACGTACATAAAAGATAAAAGCTAGTGTTAACGACCGTTTCCTCACTCGAAAGCGATGTCAGTGACGGGCGAGCCCGGAATTTGAACCCCGCACATACTGATCCGCGGTCGAATCTTACCGACATCGTCACTGGCTCCAGCCACGGAAGGCTTATATGCATAAACGAATAATAATAATAATAAAGGTTTAACGTCCGTTTCCTCATCCAAGGATGATGTCAGGGACGTCCCCACAGCACACATCACTACAAATGTGTAACACTAGAATATAGTCAACAACACAAGCAGGGAGAGAGAGAGTGGTACCTCTGTAAACGTAAGTCATAGTGAAGATTTAAGACACCACTGATATAATAGCTACATGTATACATACTGATATAATATCTATACATACTGATACAATAGCTAGAACAAGAGCCTGTGTAGATCTCAGTCCCAGGGGCAGTTGATTGGCTGTCATTAGCGCACACTGAGAGTCGTGGATAAAATTCTCTGTGCGTTTATGTGGATGATCAGAGTAGCTCTGCAGCTATTTTACTTAAAAGCAGCCAATCAACTGCACTTTGCTGTTGTGGCAGGTCCCTTGTACTCATCCATTTTAATTATTTATTCTTCGAAACACTTTAAAAACTATAATTGTAATACAGGTATGCCTTGCTCCCAAGTGATGGCGAATTTCAGTACTTGCATTTTGATTACGCAGTTAAAATATTCTAATGGCTGGAGCCAGTGGCGATGTCGGTAGGATATTCGACCGCGGATCAGTATGTGCGGGGTTCAAATCCTGGTCTCGCCCGTCATTGACATCGCTTTCGAATGAGGAAACTAACGTTAACATTAGCTGTAGCTGTACTATTAATTTGTTATATTATTAGGTATATATTGATTGACCAAAAAAAGTATTGCTCGATTATGCTTTGTTTAAATAGACGCCAAGGATTTCATTACATATTAGTGAAACGCACTATAATTCCTTCATAATTTCATTCTTCTCTCAGTAATAGCTTTCGTTATTAAAGACCTGCAGTACGACACGTCATGTGGCTCGTCTTGACCAGTCAATTTTAACTCCAGGGTAGGATGTTTTAGTTACACTGCATTAATATGTACTGTATTTCGTCTTATCTAGTCAATTTTAACTCCAGGGTAGGACGCATTGCACTGCATTAATATGTACTATGTATCGTTTTATCTAGTCAATTTAAACTCCAGGGTAGGACGTAATTCACTACACTAATATACATGTATACTGTATAACAGTGTACATCGTGTTATCTAGTGTATTTTAACTTCAGGGTAGGACGTATTGCATTACACTAATATGTACTATATATCGTGTTATCTAGTCTTTTTAAACTCCAGGGTATACGCTGGATGTGGCTAAGAGCTTTGATCAGGATGTGAGACCATGTGTGAAGATCTAGAACACGTTAGTTGTTGCTAACTTAGCGTGACGATCATAACGGATTAAATAATATCCGTCTGTGAATATCAATACATGTAAGTATATTAAACATGTAAAATAGTTATCATCAGTTATATAATTAGGTTACTGTTGAAGACTGCACCAGTCCCGTTAATTGCACCGTTTTGGACCTTCCTTTTGCTCGCCGGCTTGATTTTGTCTCATTGGTGCAAATTTTGTCTCAGATGTTGTCGTTGATGACTGTAACACTCCAATTGTTGTTATTGTAAAACTTCACTTGTAGGCCTAGATAAACTAATGTGTACCTCAACCAAGTTGTGTTCTGATAGTGAGTAGGACTACTTATTCTGGGGGTAGTTTGCTAAAAGAGGTTATAGAAGGCAAAATTGAAGGAAATATAAGGCAGAGCAGGCTGAGATTAGGAACGTTAGATGATTTAAAGATCCACTCATATGTGGACTTGAAGAGAAGAAGGGAATAAAGACTTCGAAGAGTGGGGGCGTTATATGCTATGGACCTGCCAGTAGACAGTGCACTGAGAGAGAGAGAGAGAGAGAGAGAGAGAGAGAGAGAGAGAGAGAGAGAGTTAAGATCTCGAAGAGTGATTTGTGTATAAGAGATTTTAGAGGAAGAGTAGAATTCTGAGATATCGATTAGCGAACATAAGCATCCATATCCATATTAAAAGTGAAGATCGAGGGCGGTAAAGTGTTTGAATTGTAATATTAAATGGAGTTATTTGGTAATTTTATACACTTATCGTTTTGAGGTAATTTTATAAATTCGTATGTGACATACTAGTAATTATGAAAATGAAATGAAGATACCGATACTTGTATAACTTCATCATTCTAATTACTGCGTTTTCTCTATGTCGTCACAAACGTTCATTAGCCTTATTCGCGGCTGTTGTTTTCTAAGAAGTAGGAATGTTTTGTAATAAACGTATTTTTAAAATAAGAACCAGTTCCATGTTTTAGAATAACCTAATATTAATGAAGGAAGACCTGATAAAAGTGTCGAGGCCTTTTTACAATTTAAGAATGAAGTCCACCACGCTATATTTGTTTTTTACTGCATAAACAGAATATACACTGCATGACATCGTATAATATACGACATTATACATTGTGCACAGAATCTTGTATGTATTTTACATGACATACATTGTGCACAGAATCTTGTATGTATATTACATGACATACATTGTGCACAGAATCTTGCATGTATATTACATGACATACATTGTGCACATAATCTTGTATGTATATTACATGATATCTTACATTGTGGCAGTGGTTAAAGTGGAGGGGAACTCAGGGGGAATTCCGTTCCCCTAACTCTAATTTTTCATATGGTGCGCTCCCCTGCTAGGGGCCCAAATTATACATTAGTAGATCCGTAAATACATTACAAGGGGGCCCGAAAATTCTGACCGTTCCCCTGGCCTTCAATTCCTACTTTAACCACTGCATTGTACACACAATGTTGCGTGTATATTATATAGGCCTAATATCGTACATAGCTCTCCATACATACACATAATGCTGTATGTAAGCAAAGAGATGGGATCACAAAGGTTCATCAATTACTGTCTTTCGCTCGCGTCCCATGGGTCATGTATCCCTCAAAGCGGTCCCTATGGATCCATCCGAGCCTTCTCATTGGTCGAGCCTCCTCCCAACCAGCTGGATATTATAAAGGGAATAGAGGAAAGCGATTGTAATCAGCATGCAATGTCGCTAGCAGGCGCTCGTTTATTTACGTCTCGATATGCTTTTCTTCTTTACCTCTTTTTTTTTTTTTTTCATTCTCAAATACTCTCCTACCGTGTCCAATGTACAGTTTCCTGTGCTCCTATATGTATATGTGCTCCTTGTATGTGTACCTGTATGTGTACATGTATGTGTATGTGTACTTGTATGTGTACTTCAATAAACATAGTTCTCTCTCTCCTTAACTGCTCTTAGCCATTAAATATTGTCTATCTTTTTGTGAATCTCGTAAAATACTAGTCTAACTTCTATAATAGCGACCTAATGAAGTGTCATTTAAATTACCTGGCAGGGGTATAATGGAAACAGAGGGGAGCATTTACTGACACTATGTGAATCAATCACTAGCAGCATACATTCACTGCATGGCCTATCGATTGACGTCATAATCTGACTATAGCGTGGCCTATCGATTGATATCTTCTCATTATAGCGTGGCCTATCCATTGATATCTTCTCATTATAGCATGGCCTATCAATTGATATATTCTCATTATAGCGTGGCCTATCGGTGCTTTATTTCTTATTGCAAAAGTCTTTTTCGTGCGGCTCTTCTTCGAATCGAAACAGCGGCTCTTGCTCATGAGCCAAGTGTTTAAGATCTTCGCTGTTCCTCAGTGTTGGTACTCTTGACTCGGGCAAGCTGCCGGTGGAATCGTTAACTTACTCGGTTATGCCGATGAGTTCTGTAGAAATTATACTTATAAAGTAAAAGTAGAGCACGCATTATAGTGAAATGATCAACTATGTTAAAGCTGGTAAAGCGAAAGGTTAACATCAGTTTCCTCACTCGAAAGTGATGTTGATATCTAGCACTTTTAATACCACATGTTTAAACCGTTAGGCAATTTAGACCATTTTTCGTGTATCCTGTCCAGTGAATGTCCAAGATTTTACTCTCAGATCAGCGCGGCTGGGAATCGAACCCACGAGAGTTCAATTCACCTCAGAATCTCTGTCATTTAAAACTTCATGACGTTACCCCTACGCTATTAAGACATTCAACATTTTTATAGAAAGTAGGCCATGAGAATTTCTACTTAGAATTGAAATTCTAATTTCATATGAATGAAATCTGACGTAGTTATAACAGTTTCTAGAGTATTCAGCTATCAGTTATCACTACAGGAAGCCGGCGCCTAGCTGCTGGCGATTCCTACGCTAAGCCGATCAAAGTGAAAACATAAAACTCTGCACTGACACAAGTGGCATCGATTTTTCTAAAGCGTTTGTGACGAATTTCTAATAAGCCTAATTGAGCCAAACTCTGACGACATTGTTGTGCGAGCGCGACAGTGTTTTATGCTGATTAAATTTTAGCGAGAGAGAGAGAGAGAGAGAGAGAGAGAGAGAGATAAATATATCATATCAAAACGTGACAGACAACTGGCGTCTCGAAAAGCTACTGCTACTGTACTACTGCTACTTTACTACTGCTACTTTACTACTGCTACTTTACTACTACTACTACTTTACTACTGCTACTTTATTACTACTACTTTACTACTACTACTTTACTACTACTACTACTTTACTACTGCTACTAGAATATCTTTTGCTACTGTACTGTTGTTACTAGAATAACTAAAATAATTGCTACTATTTACTTACTGTTACTAGAACTAATACTTCTTCAATTAAAAAGAACAAATTTCAACTGCTGGTGAGAGCAGAGGCGATGCCTTTCAGCTGCTGGTGAGAGCAGAGACGATGGATGCCTTTCAGCTGCTGGTGAGAGCAGAGGCGATGCCTTTCAGCTGCTGGTGAGAGCAGAGGCGATGCCTTTCGGCTGCTGGTGAGAGCAGAGACGATGGATGCCTTTCAGCTGCTGGTGAGAGTAGAGGAGATGCCTTTCAGCTGCTGGTGAGAGCAGAGGCGATGCCTTTCGGCTGCTGGTGAGAGCAGAGACGATGGATGCCTTTCAGCTGCTGGTGAGAGCAGAGGCGATGCCTTTCAGCTTGATACTGCTCTGCTAGAGCGCTGACTGTAGGAGACGATTGGTTCGGTTTGAAATTGAACCGATTATCTCCTGTTTCTCTATTAATAAAGTACGCTGTCGCCTCGGCCATCAAACCAGCGCACGACAGAAAATCAATTGTCTCTGTATTCACAATTCTAAAAATCTTTCATCGAATTATCTATTACGGCGAGATTAGCGCACTTGGTTTAGTTGCGCGTCAATTATCGAAGTTAAGCTGCATCGACCTCGGTTAGTACTTTGTGGGTGACCACTTTGGAAGATCGAGTGTTGGTAAAAGCTTAGCATGGAAAAATCCCAGGGTGATGGAAGGTTATTCTTAAATCCGCGCCGGCTGCAATTGATGCGCCATCAAAAGGCAACGATTACTAATTACCATGGAGAGGAAGGAGGAAATGGGTCTTAAACAAGCATCTGTGCTTCCTGGCCCAGTGTGCCGTTATGTTTTGTTATCTGTCGTCATTTTCTTAATATCTTCAGTGAAGATTTCTCTAAAGATTTCGCTACTACTCCAGTTTTCTATTTTGTACTTTTCCTTTCATCTGATGTTTTTGTGTAACTACTGTTAATTAAGAATTGACATGAGCAGTAACTTAAATCATCGACAAAACATTGAAACTCAAGAGCGCTACCAACAGAGCCACTAAAGCTGATTGACAACGTGGCACTTCGCTGTAGACGGAAGGGCGGATTAGAAGTGTGCGAGGTGGGACTAATTGGCAGACAGGAATGGAGTCGTCGTTAATAATTCAGAGCCTGGGGCGCCGGGCCACAGAACCCTGGCGCCCGCCTGTCTTCTTTCCCTAGCCCCTGCCAGAGCTTCCTTAGATAGCTCTGCTCAACCTGCAGGTGGCTACAGCACTGTATACTGTAATTATTTTATAAATGAAACTGAAGAATAACTGAGATGGGCCTATTATTCGCTATTTTTATTGTATCTATTATTCGCTTGTGTCATATATGCCAGAGCGTCCTTAGCTAACTTTGTTCAACTTACAGGTGGCTACTGTACTGTATACTGTAATTATTTTATAATAAATAATAATAAAAGTTTAACGTCCGTTTCGTCATACAAGGATGATGTCAGGGACGTCATTCTTCTGTTTTATAAATAAAACTGAAGAATAACCGAGATATCTGATGATACTTTCTTGCACATAGATTAGTTTATTATTCGCTTGTTTCATATATACCATCATTGTTAACAGGTACATAATTTATCGCCAATGCGTATCTTTACGCCAATATTGTTTTTTGTTTTTGTTTTGTAGTTATTTAGTACCAGGCGCAGACTGACAACCACACAACCGTTAATTGCTGTTTTAATTAAATTATTATTTTAATTTAAGTAGTTAATTCTTTGAATGTGTGTTCATCCACAGTGGATCTACACAAGATAGACTTCTGTCTAAGATCCGTCATATCAATTCTAAAACACGCAAGTGCGCACAGTCTAGATGCGCCATGTTTGTTCAACGACTTTCTGTCTCAGCCTCTCTTTCATTATTTCTTCTTTCACCCCACCTACTTCGTTTATTTCGTAGGAAGTATAGCCTCCCCCCCTCCCTTCTCTAACTTCTCTCTCAAATCTAAAATCTCTTTTCTGTTTTCTTAAAATCTTTCAATGCAGATTTCTCTACAATTCTAGTTTCTTATATTCTTCCTTTTCCTTTCTTCTAATGTTTTATGTAACTACTCTTGGGAATTGACATGAGCTATGCCAATAAAGTTTAGCAGAGATGATGTCTGCAGACTGTCAGAAAAGACTGTCAGATAAGACTGTCAGATAATACTGTCAGATAATACTGTCAGATAATACTGTCAGATAATACTGTCAGATAAGACTGTCAGATAAGACTGTCAGATAATACTGTCAGATAAGACTATCAGATAATACTGTCAGATAAGACTGTCAGATAAGACTGTCAGATAATACTGTCAGATAAGACTGTCAGATAATACTGTCAGATAAAACTGTCAGATAAGACTGTCAGATAAGACTGTCAGATAAGACTGTCAGATAATACTGTCAGATAAGACTGTCAGACTGTAATACTGTCAGATACTGTCAGACTGTCAGATACTGTCAGACTGTCAGACTGTAATACTGTCAGATAAGACTGTCAGATAATACTGTCAGATAATACTGTCAGATAAGACTGTCAGATAAGACTGTCAGATAATACTGTCAGATAAGACTGTCAGATAATACTGTCAGATAAGACTGTCAGATAAGACTGTCAGATAATACTGTCAGATAAGACTGTCAGATAATACTGTCAGATAAAACTGTCAGATAAGACTGTCAGATAAGACTGTCAGATAATACTGTCAGTTAAAACTGTCAGCTAATACTGTCAGATAATACTGTCAGATAAGACTGTCAGATAATACTGTCAGATAAAACTTTCAGATAAGACTGTCAGATAAGACTGTCAGATAATACTGTCAGATAATACTGTCAGATAATACTGTCAGATAAAACTGTCAGATAAGACTGTCAGATAAGACTGTCAGATAATACTGTCGGATAAGACTGTCAGATAAAACTGCCAGATAAGACTGTCAGATAAGACTGTCAGATAAGACTGTCAGATAATACTGTCAGATAATACTGTCAGATAAGACTGTTAGATAAGACTGTCCAGGAATAGCCTGCCTGGAATAGACTGCCTGGAATAGACTGCCTGGAATAGACTGCCTGGAATAGACTGCCTGGAATAGACTGCCTGGAATACCCTGCCTGGAATAGACTGCATGGAATAGACTGCCTGGAATAGACTGCCTGGATTAGACTGTGTGGAATAGACTGCCTGGAATAGACTGCCCGGAATAGACTGCCTGGAATACCCTGCCTGGAATAGACTGCCTGGAATAGACTGCCTGGAATAGACTGCCTGGAATAGGCTGCCTGGAGTAGACTGCATGGAATAGCCTGGGATAGATGACACACTGCGGTGACTGTTTACTTTAATCCTCTCCATCAATACGAGCAGGAATCAGGATTCGCTCCTCTAGTTAATTGACCGCTCCTACTGTGACACGTCCCTACTATCGTGTCCTCTCTGTCTCTCTCTGTCTGTCTCTCTGTCTCTCTCTCTCTCTCTCTCTGTGTCTCTCTCTCCTCTTGTCACACGTCCCTACACTGCTCCGTGTCCTCTGCCACATCTGTTAGTGTTGCTGTTGTTATAGCCTGTTGTTGTTGTTGCTGCTGCCTTTGATGTTGTGGTTGTTGTTACTGTAGCCTGTTGTTGTTGTTGTTGTTGCCGTGCCTTTATTATTATTTGCTGTTGCTGGCTCGAGCCAGTGGCGATGTCGGTAAAATACTCAACCGCGGATCAGTATGTGTGGGTTCAAATCCTGGGCTCGCCCGTCACTGACATCGCTTTCGAGTGAGGAAACTGACGTTAAAATAAGCTTTTTTAGCTATTTTGTTATTATTGCTATTGTTGTTGTTGTTGATGATCTTCGGCAACAATAACAACTAGCGTTAGCTGCAACACCTGCAATGGCTGATGTTTTCGTTATTGGAGTTGACGTTATTTTATTTCTATTATTTTTTTATTGCCGGTGAAATCTACGATGCTTTTTGATGTTGCTGTTGTTGCTTAGATTTCTGCTTCGCGTGTTCACTAAAGATATTTTAGTCAAAGCTTTAAATAGAATAATTAGATATAATAATTAGAATAATTAGATATAAAATAAGTAGATAGAGAATAATTAGATATAAAATAATTAGATAGAGAATAATTAGATAAAAAATAATTAGATAGAAAATAATTAGATATAAAATAAGTAGATAGAGAATAATTAGATATAAAATAATTAGATAGAGAATAATTAGATATAAAATAATTAGATATAAAATAATTAGATAGAGAATAATTAGATATAAAATAATTAGATAAAGAATAATTAGATATAAAATAATTAGATAAAGAATAATTAGATAGAGAATAATTAGATAGAGAATAATTAGATATAAAATAATTAGATATAAAATAATTAGATACAGAATCTTTATTATTATTATTATTAGTATTATTATTATTATTATTATTATTATTATTATTATACTCTCTCGTCTACTTGTAGTTTTTTACAGTTTACCCGTTCTCGTGTCTGCATTGACTTGACTGTCTCCATTGATACTAGAAGCCCAACGGTATGCAGAAGACTTTTTCGATGGTTCTCATTCGCTGATCGATGTTATGCTCACTAAAGAGCAATAACTCCAGAAGAGGAATTTGTGCTTCACGACGGAATACTAAATTGCACAGCATACAGCAGAACATACTTCTCCGGCCGCGCTGATCTGAGAGTAAATTTCGGACATTCACTGGACTGGTTATACGGAAAATGGTCTAAATTGCCTAACGGATTAAACATGTGGTTTTAAAAGTGATAGATATCAACGTAGTTGATTATTCACTATAATGCGTGTTTACTTTTTTATTTACTTTTTTACTTTAAATTCATTTGTTTCGAATTGGTTACGTCATCATTTACGCCACACGTATGATTCATGGTGCTCAATGTTGTAGTGGATGAGAGCTTTGATCGCATGCTGCAGGCAGCTCTGTTTACCATTACTTAGCGCCCATCCACTAATCCTCTCTAATGCTCTTCATCCATAGTGCAATGCTATTAACGATAATCACCTGACCACCTCCTCTCACTCTCTATCTGTCTCTCTGTATCTCTCTGTCTCCCTCTGTATCTATGTCTCCCTGTCTCTCACTGTCTGTCTCTCTTTATCAGTCTCTCTGTCTCTCTCTATCTCTCTCACTCTCTCTCTCTCTCTCTCTCTCTCTCTCTCTCTCTCTCTCTCTCTCTCTCTCTTACTAGCGTACTACTTGTTCAAGGCTCACACTCCTAGTCGCAATCTGCAATCCTGATAATAAATGTTATATAATTATTTCACTTCTAATGACTAATACTCTCATAATTTTGAAATCTAGTATTCTATTTTTTATTCAATAGCCACATCAAAAACTACTGTTCTTATTTGCAAAAGTTTATAATGCATATTATTGTTAATTATTTACTTATAAGTTATTTTACCATTTCTGTGTTCGAATCACTGAAAAATACACCAAGCGTAAACTGCAGGTGTCGTAAGAGGTACTGAGCAAGAGAGTAACTCGTTATTGGGCGGAATATGAAGCATGAAAGCAGAATTTGAATATAAATACGTACCTGGGTGTTGATACTTGACAGAACATTTGAGAGAGAAAAAAAGTTAAAAGTGTAAAAGTTATGTATTAACTAATTAACTTATCCAAGAAAGAGCAATGAATTTAGTGTAATGTTATAAAGCTGTGGACAGGCACATGTAATATGATATGGTTCTACTCTACAGAGGGAGTTCTTGTATAGTCTAATTGATTAAATATTTAATTACCTCTTAATTGACGATTTGTTATTTTATCGATTGATTGAATTGATTGATGTATTGATTAATATTTCCTGGATTATTTGATTGATTTATAGATTGATTGATAGAATGATAAACAATTGATTTTGAGTCAACTTGATGATTTAATAGTCAATGATTAAATGGTGTAATTTGATTGATCGATTGATTGAGGTCACTGCAGCTGCGGTATTATCCGCTGCAGTGATGTCGCATTGCAGCTGCTGCAGTGATACCACAGCTGTAGCTGTTGTTATGATACCGTAGCTGCAGCTGCTGCAGTGATACCACAGCTACAGCTGTTGCACCGATACCATACCGCAGCTGCAGCTGCTGCAGTAACACCATAGCTGCATCTGTTGCAGTGTATACCGTAGCTGCTGCAGTGATACAGTAGCTGCTACAGTGTGATACCGCAGCTGCTGCCGCTGCTGCAATTGCTGCGGGAGCTTTGAAGCGAGGTATTGGGGCGACAGAATTAGTTGGTGCGTTAATATCGAGCGATTCTCTGTTAACATTGAGTGCGAGCGTGCCTAAGAACTGACTGACTGATTTATCCTCACAGTGTACTGCTCTAGAGTACTTAAGTACTGACTGATTTATCCTCACAGTATCACAGTGTACTGCTCTGGAGTACTTATGTACTGACTGATTTATCCTCACAGTACCACAGTGTACTGATCTGGAGTATTTAAGTACTGACTGATTTATCCTCACAGTACCATAGTGTACTGATGTAGAATACTTAAGTACTAACTGACTGGGTTATCGTCACACTACTACAGTATACTACTCTAGAGTTCTTAAGTACTGACTGATTTAACGTTACCCTATTGCAATGTACTGCTCTAAAGTACTTAAGTACTGACAGACTGATTTAACGTTACACTACTACAATATACTCTCTGATTACTAGAAATTATTTAAATTGAAATCTTCATCATAGTGTTAACATACAACATTATATGCTAACATTGGTATTTTTATTTGTGAAATATTATAGCTATGTAATTTTATTAATTTAAAGTGCAATGATGTACTCTAATTATATTTATTTACATTCATGAAGCTATATTTGGAACATCTCAAGTGGAACGGTTTCTATGAGCTTCTCTGTAGCACACCTGACTCGCATTATGCGAAATGTAAGAGCGTTCTTGAACACTGCAGCTGCTTTATCCAAAGCACGAATATGCATTTAATAGAATAATTTCAATATACTGAGGAATGCCATCAGATGTGGCAATTAATGTTTGAAGAAATACACAACCTTGAGGTGTAGCCTGACAGAGAAAGAGAAAGAGAGACAGACAGACAGACAAAGAGATGGATATACTGACAGGCATATATATATACTGACAGATAGACAGATAGAGAGAGAGGGATAGAGAGAGAGAGAGGGGGGGGGTTAGAGAGGGAGAGAGAGAAGAGGGAAGGAGATAGATAGAGAGAGAGAGAGATAGAATAGAGGGAGAGAGAGGAAGAGATAGGGCGGGGGTTGGACGCCTAGTTTAGCAAGTATGCAGATGATAGAGCTCTAATAATTAGATTACTTGAATAGATCAGTGAATCGTTCATGGATTCAATAGAACTCTTCAACATGAATGAACCGGTAAAATCTATCCATCTATGATCCATCTGTCCTTCCGTCTGTCCATCCGTCTGTCGATATGTCTGTCTGTCGTCTGTCGGCTGTCTTTCTGTGTTCTGTCTGTCTGTCTGGCTGTCTTTCTGTTTTTCTGTCAATATGTCTGTCTCTAATTCCTTATCAATATCTAATATCTTTATTTCTCTATCAATTTTTTATTTCTCTAGCATTTCTTTATATCTCTATCGATTTCTCTTTTTCTCTATCAATTTCTCTATTTCTCTATCAATTTCTCTATATCTCTATCAATTTCTCTTTATCTCTCACTTTCTCTATTTCTCTATCAATTGCTCTATTTCTCTATCAATTTCTCTATTTCTCTATCAATTTCTCTATTTCTCTATCAATTTCTCTATTTCTCTATCAATTTCTCTATTTCTCTATCAATTTCTCTATTTCTCTATCAATTTCTCTATATCTCTATCAAATTCTCTGTATCAGTTTCTCCATTTCTCTATCAATTTCTCTATATCTCTATCAATTTCTCTATTTCTCTATCAGTTTCTCTATTTCTGTATCAACTCTCTAGCATTTTTCTGTATGTCTATAAATTTCTCTATATCTCTAGCATTTCTCTATAAGTGGGCGCAGGCAACAACTGTACACACACGGTTCATATATTTAGGAATATAATTTTATTGCATGAATGGTTGCTGATAATAGAAGATCCATCTTAAGAATTTCCACTTCCTCCTTCTCTCATTCACACCGCCTTCATTCTACAGTATTTTATACATCCAGCTAGATTGAATAACCTCATTGTTAGCCTACTGGTTAACGAACCTGACTTCTATATTTGTAATGTTGAGTTCTATTTTAGTTCATGTGCATTATCTCTCCCTCTCAGTCACTCTCAATCTCTCGCTCTGCCTCTGTCTCTCTGACTCTCTCTGTCTCTCTCTCTCTCTCTCTCTCTCTCTCTCTCTCTGTCTCTCTGCCTCTCTCTATCTCATCACTTTGAATCTCTGTGTCTACTAGCTTGTACCACCACATTGTTACTTCAGACAACATCGTGCAATGATCTATTTCTAAGCACCCTGATCAATAGATATCATCATGGACTAAGCAACATATGTAGTTTAATACCGGTCCTTATCAGCACGCTCGTTAGAGTCTAGACCATCAGGCTGATATCTCTGTATGATCTCCGCAAATAGGGGCATCCTGTCATCCTATGTGTAGTATAACATAGGGGCAGCCTGTGATCCTATGTGTAGTATAACATAGGGGCAGACTGTGATCATATGTGTAGCATAACATAGGGGCAGCCTGTGATCCTATACGGAGTATAACATAGGGGCAGCCTGTCATCCTATGTGTAGTATAACATAGGGGCAGCCTGTGATCCTATGTGTAATATGACATAGGGGCAGCCTGTGATCCTGTATGGAATATATTGAATCTCATATAATAGCCTGCATTGTTGAGGACGCTCGATACGCTATAGACTGCGCTGTAGCCGACCACACAGTCGATTCATATTTATCATTGACTGCGGACTCCTGCTTTAAATACTTCTATATATGTCTCTTTCTCTGCCGCTTTGCCCCTCTCTGCCTCTCTCTCTCTCTCTCTCTCTCTCTCTGCCTCTCTCTTTTCTTACTCTCTTTCTCTCTCTCTCTCTCTCTGCCCCTCTTTCTGTCCCTCTCTCTGTCTTTCTCTCTCTCTCTCTATCCTTCTCTCTGCTTTCCTCTCTCTCTCTCTTTCTCTCTCTCTCTCTCTCTCTATCCTTCTCTTTGCTTTCCTCTTTCTTTTTTTTTCTCTCTCTCTCTCAATCTCTGTCAATCTCTCCCATTCTCTAAAAATGGATTAGCTATTTAAATAAAAAGAACTAATAACCCGCTTAGTGCTCTTTCAAATTATGAATTAAAGTTCAATTTTTTGGTAATTGCGAACTATTTTAACGTCAGTTTTTTGAGTCGAACGATGATTTTAAGCATTGTATGTGACTTGATCTCAGATCAATAGTTGCTGCTGTTGGTGAATCGTTCTTAACTAGAAGTCTAGAACATTTTATGGTGGATATGAAATGTACAGGAAATTTATAATGTGATAGTTTTAAAGTTGAATAATTTTCTAATTGTTGTTCTGTTATAACGCAAGGAACTGATGATGTTCTGTTATAAAGACTAATACAGTTCCACCAGGCTATAAGTTCTAACGATCAATCAGTCAATAATCTATCATTAATACTTTTTCAACCGGGTGGGGTACAGAACGATGATTAACCAGATTAACGCTGATTAAGAAGGTTTTTTATTGTTTACTCTCAAAACACTGTAGTCTCTGCTTCAGTGTAGCACGTGGTGTTATATATGGCGTGCTGATATGTATGGGAGGGTATTACGTTAATGCCCGGTATTATCTTCACTAATGAAGATTTATGTGCGAGTGTGCGTAAGTGTGAAATTCTTTTCAATTATTTTTCGATTTCGTTAAATTAACGATTAGCACTTAATCTTCAGCACGACGGCCCTTGCTAGGCTGTCAGTAGCTTGACTCTATATGTACCTCACTATGTCTCGTAACTAATGTGCAATTTTATGTGAACTTTTAGACATTAGTAGACGCGTTTATCAGAAATTATAGCCACTTTTTCATTCTATGAACACATTTTTACCAGCTGAAGTGTGCAAATTTTGGAAGCTGATTTATCATCTCGAATTCCACATGTTGCCGAAATGTTGATGTTAAGTCAGTATTTTTACTGCATTTGTACAAAGTGTAATCAGTAAAATACCTGTTTTCATTGATTAGCTGCATGGCTGATTATTAACTGATTGGCTGATTGATTGATTTATTTGATTGATTGGTTGGTTTACTGATTGGTTGGTTTTATTAATTGGTTGGTTGATTGAAAAATTAATCGATCGGTCTATTACCAGACTTAACTCAGATTGACTGACTGATGTACTGACTGACTCACTGACTGACTACTGACTTAATGACTGACTGACTGGCTGACTGATTGACTAACTGACTGACTAACTGTAGGACTGATTGACTGATAGGTTGATTAAATGTCATATTCTGTGCGTTAGATATGTTATCGGTTATAGGAGAAAATCTGTCGTTTCTTGTTATAGGCCTTATTGTGCTTTTTTGTTTTTATGTCTATGTGTGTGTATAATGACAAAATTAATTGTCATTTACTATGGATTAAAGCTGACATTGCGTGTTGTATGTGTTTGTATGTATGTTCGTATGTGCATGTATGCATACGTGCATGTATGTATGTGAGCAGTGCCTGCTGTACATGTGCTTGTAGGTGTATTTGCTAGTGTATGTATGTTCGTATGTCTACGTATGTGTATGTATGTGTATGTATGTGTATGTATGTGTCATGTACTATAGAGGAAAGCAGGCAGTACGTGTTGACAGTTTAATGTTGGTAAGGAAAATTTAATGTTGCATACCACTTCATCCCTCCTCCTCTTCGCTTTCCAGCCTCCTCTTTACATCCCGGAGCCAGGGGCTTCCATCTAACAAACATGCTGCTGGATTTAATTAATAAGCCAGAAGAAATTGTTATCTGTGATTTATCTTTAACTCGCCATGTCTCAAACACACATGTTTACGCAGGCTTGTAGAAAAATATTTAGATCATGACTCTCTCTCTCTCTCTTTCTCTCTCTCTCTCTCTCTCTTAGTACACTGCCGACTGACAGGTCCATGGTATATTAACGCCTCCACTATTGTCTATTTTCCGTTGTCCACATGCGAGTAGATCTTTAAATCATCTATAACATTCCTTTTAATACACCATTATTCTAGGAGGATTCTACTTATGACGAGGTGGGCTCCCTGTGCCTTCCTCAGCTTCGACTAACATTTACTGGGCGGAGGCGTCATTAACTGAGAAAATAATCCTGTTTAGATCATTTAACTGTTGCTTTATATATCTACTTAGTCTCGAAAGATCCCACCCGTCACTGATAGTGCTTTTGGCTAACTGAAGCTATTGTTATTATTATTATTATTATTATTTCAGAGTCGAAATTATTTAGACATTTTGAATTCAGTGGCAGAAGTTAACGGAATACCCCCGTCAGCGTTCCACCCCTATTTACTGGGTCCCCCCTCAAACACCCCCTCCCCTGATTCTGCGTGGTAACTTGTATTTATCGTTGATCACTTGCTCCACGTTGATATGTATTGTGTGGAGAGATTGGATCATCTCATCTCTGAGAATAGAGAAATCTAGTCGATAAAAATCTGCTGCTACTTCCAGAGTAGCGCCTGCTGCTACTGCTAAGATAGCTAATGTTAACGTTAGTTTTCCCACTCGAAAGCGATGTCAGTGACTGGCGAGCCCAGGATTTGAACCCCGTACATACTGATCCGCGGTCGAGTATCTTATAGACATCGCCACTGGCACCGGCCATGATGCTTCGATGATAGGAGTATGTAGTAGCTAATGTATCAGTTAATGCTACTGAAGCCATAGTGGCTTGACTGATTAGTCGTCTCTTGCTTGTTCGATAAAATATTTTTTCTTCATTTAACTACCAATACGCTAGTCGAATTATCTTCTCGCGCTGTTGCTTAATTTAGCATTTGAATGGCAGAACAACGATAATATACTGTTAATCATGATAAAAGAAACAGTGCTGATGAGGCTGCTGTTAAGCCGCTATAACTGCTAAATGGCTCCTAAGCAGCAATAAGCTGCTAAAGATCATGCTGAGCAGCTGAGTGTCTGCTAATATCTGCTCTTAGGTTACGGTTCCTACCCAGCTGTTTCAAACCCCTTACTAAGCAGCTGATGAGCAGCTGCTCGTCTGCTGATACACTGCTACTAGGCTGCTGCACAGCTGCTGTTTAACTGGTACTAGGCTGCTACACTGCTACTAGGCTGGTACACAGCTGCTGTTACACTATTACTAATCAGCTTCACAGCTGCTGGTGCACTGCTACTAGGCTGCTACACAGCTGCTGTTACACTGCTACTAATCTGCTTCACAGCTACTGGTGCACTGCTACTAGGCAGCTACACAGCTGCTGTTACACTGCTATAATCTGCTTCACAGCTACTGGTGCACTGCTACTAGGCTGCTACACAGCTGCTGTTACACTGCTACTAAGCTGCTACATGGCTGCTGTTAAACTACTACTAGGCTATAAAGCTGCTGCTGAAGGGCTACTGCTAAGTTGCTGTTAAGCTGCTATTATGATGCTGTTAGGTTGCTGTTAGGCTGCTGTTAAGCTGCTGTTAGGCTGCTGCTAAGCTGTTGTTAGGCTGCTGTTAGGTTGCTGTTAGGTTGCTGTTAGGCTGCTTTTAGGCTGCTTTTAGGCTGCTGTTAGTCTGCTGTTAGGCTACTGTTAGGCTACTGTTAGGCTGCTGTTAGGCTGCTGTTAGGCTGCTGTTAAGCTACTGATGAACATTTGTAACTTAAAATTGGACTGATTCTTAAAATGGAAGCAGTGATTGCGGCTTGTTGTCGTACTGCTTGAGAGTGGCAGGCCTTTGGTTCGTGTGTAAGTAAGGGCATGTGTGAGATGTCATAAATCACTTCTAGCAGAGCTTTGAGGAATGCGCTAAGAGGAGGACTGGGAGACATACGCATTGTAGCAGAAATACACAAATTGGGGAGATAAAGTACTCCACTAGAAGTTGAACTAGAAACTAATTATGATATATTATGATATTCAACATATTAACAATATACTTTATTATATTAGAGAGAATTAGAGACAAGAAAAGGAACTAGAAAGAGAGATCGATTGAAAGTGAGTGTGTGGGTGTTTGTGACAGAGAGAAAGAGAGAGAGAGAGAGAGAGAGTGTGATGGAGATAGAGAGAGAGAGAGAAAGAGAAAAAAAGAGGTCGAAGTGGAATTGGGCATGGATACGAAGATTAGTAACACATTAGCAAGAATTAAAAAAATTTACAGAATCTCTGAGAGATAGTGATAAATTTGTAGATATTATAACAAATAAATATAAATCTCTCTTTAGTGTTATGCCAGATTACAGGTCCAAGGTAAATATTTCTATGTAGGATATCAAGTTTTGTTATATCCACATCTTACTTAGCCTCGTGTCTTCTGTCATATAACAGATGACTCATATGACATAATTTTATGTCATATGACAGATGACTCTTGTCATATCCACATCTTTTGTAGCCTTTAATATAAGAATATTGCTTCGGACGGAGGTGGTTTCTCTAGTTCTTCAGTTGGTCTGAGCCGGTGGCTTGTTAGCAAGTTATTCTACAACGGATCATGTAGGTGCGGGGTTCAATCCAGTGCTCTCCTCGTCACTGACATACCATCGAGCTGGAAACTCAACATGAAACATGTACATAGCTATAGATATACAGTTCTTGCTTAGTCGCCTCTTATGACTATTGTAGTTTACTGTTGGTCTATTCACGAGTGGCCCTGAACACTACACAGGAAAGAAAAAATAGAGCAACATAGATTATTACAAAGCAGCTACGGTCCATATTTAGAAGGCATTGACGGTGTTTTATACATTGATTATTTTTTATGAAGCCGTAATAGCATGCTATTGTGAAACCAGTGATAACGGTGAATCTGTATTAATTACTTTATGAAGCCACTGTATCGTATATCTGTGAAATCAGAGATAATATCAGATTAGCATTAATTATTTTTTCGCCACGCTACTGGTTGCTGGCAAGGTACAAGGGTTGTGTCAGTGCGCCATTAATCTTGTACAGGGTGTGGTGAAGATATTAGAGATAAAACGTCAAGTTCTGTTTTATCAGGTTTTGTCTGTCAGTACTGTAGTACAGCTCCATGTACTAGATGTTGTGAGCCCCAAGGCAGTAAAAACCATAATTATAGTCGATACATAGGGTCGTAAGTAAATGTTTATAGAAATAGCAACGACGTAGGACATGGGACGGGGCTGAGGGTAGTATAACGTCGAGAGATTGGGGTGGTATTTGTATTTTACGTGTGTTGCGTTTAATGATATAATCGACTTCAGTTATAAAAGTAATGTGAGGGTATAATAGGCGAGAGTGAATTAAGCGAAAGCTGTATTTGTCTTTGAGAAGGCAACTAAGCCAGCCGCTGAAAAGATAATTGAAGATCATCTCAAAGTGTATTATAAGGTGAGGCGACTCTAAAGAGAGGCGACTCTAAAGAGAGGCGACTCTAAACAGAGGCGACTCTAAACAGAGGCGACTCTAAACAGAGGCGACTCTAAACAGAGGCGACTCTAAACAGAGGCGACTCTAATTAGAGGCTACTCTAAAGAGCGGCGACGTCTTTGAAATATCTAAACACCAACAAAGTAAAGAATCTACGATAGACTCAACTCGATGAATTGATCACTGTTGTGCTCATTACGAAGAGCAATGCAAACTGTGCGCTATTGTATGCCGTAGTTCATGATGTCACAGAGCACTGGATGGCGAGACAGTAATAATAATAATAATAATAAATAAAGGTTTAACGTCCGTTTCCTCATCCAGGGATGATGTCAGGGACGTCCCCAACAGCACACATCACTACAGATCAATTCACCCAGACCAATCTGAAAAAGAAATGTGCTGAGGAGAAATAAGGTCCAAAACGAAAGCCAGTCGCACGAGTGCTAAACAGTAAATCAGGCTTAACGTCCTCTTCCTTGTGCAATGATGATGTCAGAGACCTGCCCGTAGGGCGTTAACTATAAACTGATTCTGCCAAACGTTGTGCAAGATCACGCGAAGCGAAATGGTGGCCTTGACTATGTTTGATTGACTTTACAAAAAATGAGTGTGCGATTATTTCGTTAACGCACTTTGACAATGTTTTAAAGTTAAGAATGATATATTGTTTACTAAAGGATAGAATAGAGAGAGAGAGAGAGAGAGAGAGAGAGATAGAGAGGCACAAGTCATCTGCTTAGCGTTTTGTGCTGACCTTTACTGTAGACTATCGGCTAAACACTATTAACAGCTGTATCTTTAGGCCGCATTACTTTAGGTTGTTTAGGTTGTTTGCTTGTACAGTCAAGAGAGTACAGGTTCAAATACAATCAAGTGTAATTAAAGAAACTTTACATTTAAATATCACTTATAATAATCTTGTTCATTGCCTATATTATTCACTATCTCTGCATTTAAAGACAATAATTGCTCATTTGACGTTAAATAATTTATGTATTGAATAATTACTTGATTGCTACCTTTATCGATAGATTGATTAACGGACTGATTAATCTAAAACTGTGGACAGTGGATCAACTTATGGCTTTAACTTTGGCAGATAATACAGATATTTATGTCAACGGAAGCCCGGCTGCCGTTAAGCCGGTGTGATGTTGATAAGCCCTCAGGCGATGTTATTATCCCGAACATGTTGAGTTGTCGGCTTGTTGTTTTATATAATACCTGCTAAGTATCGTCTTAATTTAGTCTTGCCCTCCGGCTGTGTCAATACCACGCCTCGCTGCTGAAGCAACGGTCAGTTGTCTTAATAACAGCGTCTCTGATCTCTGGGGTTTGACGAATATTATTAGCAAACGTAAAATCTTTAAAGAATGCAATGACGACGATGAAAGTATTCCATTCATCATCGTCATCAGTTCCTTGCATTCTGAAGAGAATATAGGGCGGCAACATTCCGCCATTCTTTTCTGTCTTTAGCAACTGCAATATAGACCATCTGTACACTGTTTGAGTAGTAAGAGGTGACTAAATTGATGCCGTAGAAGAGGTTTTACAGCCTAACGCAGATTTTATTTTTGCTGTAGCTTATAGTCAATCGTCGACAATGTGCTCCTTAATCTACGCGAATTTTTAGAACAGATTTAAATAGGAATAAGTACCTTGGACCTTGCCTATATAATACACGAAATATTACGACCCTATTTGAAGTTAATGATAATAAATTCCTGCGTATAGGAAGATATTCAGAAATAATTGTTATTTAGAAATAGAGAAAGTCTGAGAAACACAGAAACGTACTATTGTTAACACACGAATGTTTTTGATTTATTTATTTAGGTTACACTATTTCAAACGAACAATTTCTCATTAGTCTCCTGGAATATGGACATTACGTTTTGCATTCAGTTTGGAATATCTTCAAATCTCTGGAATAGCGTAAACTAGAAACGAATGCAATGCAAGTCAGGTTACCTTGGACTGGTTGAAACTAGACATACCGTTTCTCAAATACTGCCGGATACTCTACAAATAGGTATGTCTATATGAAATATACATTATAACTTTAACTTTAACCTCGTTGGTGATCTCTTGTGTCAGATTTACCGCCTTATATGCATCTAACTGTTAGGTATTAAAATTACCATTAATTATCTCTTGTAGTTTTAAACCAATCTGGCAGTGACCGAATTTTATTCAATTGTTGGTTATAGAATACTGCTTTGAGCGCCTAAATCTTTCGAGTGAGGAAACTGACGTTAACATTAGCTGTACCAGCTTTAAGATTCACGGAGAACCAATAGCCCAATGTGTAACGTGACTTTTTAAATCTCATCTTTCTCTGTCTGTCTGTCTCTCTCTCTCTCTCTCTCTCTGTCTCTCTCTCTCTCTCTGTCTTTGTCTCTGTCTCTCTCTCTCTCTCTCTCTCTCTGACGTCACTCAGTGAGGTTTTGTCATAATGGCAGTTCCAATCTAATTAATTATTTAAACCATCGGCCTAATTTCAGCCTCAGTAAAAAGCTTCCTCAGCCACACAATAACAATAAAATCTCCCTAACAATAGTTGGGAGAGGATATGGCGTAGTGGTGTTCGCCTTGGGTAGCAAGCGGAACTGGGTTTGTCTCGGGTCAGGCAACCACTACAGAATATTCCCTAGGGACCCTGGAAGGTTAATCATGTATCGAAGCTTGATGTCAATTGGTATTATCAAAAACAAAGATACGATTAATCAAGGAGGTGGATTTAGACCACAGCAAGCTACGGTTGATGGCCGTTGAATTGAACGTTTTAAAAGAAAAAACAACGTCATCTCAAATATTCCGTTATTATCGTTTTAAACATCATCATTATATTGGTTTTAAGTGGTTCGTGATGTATTTTTCAGTTAATTATTAAGGTACTATATTTTGTTTATTCAGAATTCCTGTTTTTAATTTTGAAGTTTGATAATTTTTCTTAATACGATCCTCATCATCATCATCATCTTCCCTTAAATCCCAGTTGAACTAGGGTCGGGATACGAATTGACCTTCTTTTGAAGTTTTTCCATTCGTTTAAATTTTGTAGCAATTTCTGGAGCCTAGGGGCTTACCAACCGAATGCCCTTCATGCCGTTGGTTCGGATCTTGTTTTTGTTAATACGATAATTCTACTAAAATTTTCGCGATATTAAAAATAGTGCTGGATATTGTCGAGGATGACCATTGTGCTGTTTGTAATTTGGAATAGTAGACGGGATGTGTTTCGTTGTATTGTGGTTTGTTATTCTAAACTTCTCTCGCTGTCTCGGCGCTCGTGTGAGTGTTTTCATAATAAATTGTCGAATATTTTCATTCGTTTCCTTCATAATCCGTCGCTATGATGTTTTTATTAATCATTCTGTCAACTGTCGTCTGTTTTATTTTTCTTCTCTCTTTTCTCTCTTTCTTTCTCTCTCTCTCTCTCTCTCTCTCTCTCTCTCTCTATATATATATATATATATATATATATATATATATGTATATATATATATATATATATATATATATATATATATATATCTGTTTGTCTGTCTGTATGTCTGTCTGTCTGTCTGTCTGTCTCTCTCTCTCTCTCTCAGATCTCTTGTATCTCTCATCCATGCTCGTGACGGTCACTCTGACAATGCGACGATTTGATAATGAAGACTGAATAATTTACAATTGTTTTAACAACTTCACAGAGGAGAGATAAGTAAAGAGCGGGAGAGAGAGATGGGGAGAGAGAAAAGGAGAGCGAGTTTGAGAGAGAGAAAAAAGGGAAAGAAGTGGAGTGCTAGAGACAGAGAGAGAGAGAGAGAGAGAGAGAGAGAGAGAGAGAGAAAGAGACAGGGAGAGTGATAATAGTCGAAAGAGGAAGAAAAACATCAATGCTCAGACTAAATTGTTTTAACCTTAACTGATTAATGTCGGTTTCGTTGGTCAGCAATGGTATAGGAGAAGTCTTTTAAGACAGAGAGAAAAAGAGAGAGAGATAGAGATAGAGAGAGAGAGAAATAGAGATATAGATAGAGCGAGAGAGATAGAGAGAGAGGTAGATAGAGAAAGAGAGAAAGATATATATATATATATATATATATATATATATATATATATATATATAGAGAGAGAGAGAGAGAGAGAGAGAGAGAGGACTCGGAGAGGCACTGCACGGGACGTGGAGTAGTTCGGATGGACGGATGGACGTATGGACTAACATGGCAGCGATATTTGATATCGGCTGATGGAATGATGGAATGAGGAAAGATAATAGAGAGAGTTTGTATTGAATCGGTCACGTGATCCCACAAGTCGCTAGAGAGTTTAATCTTGCATAATCAGGTTAAAGGAAATAGCATATGTCCCTCTCTATCCACTGTAGAATTTCTTTTTCTGTATATTTTCTGTTTAGCCATTGTGCAAAACAACATGGTGCATCAAACACTTGCCCTCTCGTCGTTAGGGGCAACTAATCAATCTCGAAGAAGACAAGCAAAAACTATCTCAGGTCTAATATTTTCTCAAAGTCAAACTTAATTGTTGTGTTAGCATTGAGTGATGAGATACACTCGTTGATCGATGGAATGCTCCCAATGGAGACTTTAAACAATATGTGAAGAAAATCTGCATTGCCTGCCATTTTGGAAGAACATCAGACAAAGAATTCATGAAATTCAGGATTTCTTTTGAAACGTCATTTGCCAGAATAGGATATTGGAACTACTTTACAAGTAGTCAGTGTGAGCCTACCTGTGTTTAGAACCTAGGTCACTTTCTGCATTTGTCTTTGAGGCACTTACCTTAATCATTTCGCTATTGGTGACATTGATTCTGTGTAATACAGAAAAAAGCGAGATGTGAACTCTATATCAAACAGCTTTCTCTCCCCCCTCCCCTTAACAGCTCATCTAACGATATAATTTTACAGAATTCGACTAACTTTCTCCCGTCACGAGAACAGAATGTGAGAGAACTGAAGATGTTCTAACCCGATCACTGTATTACGTGCTACCCGTCCATAACTTTTCAACGTTTCCATATCTCATTTCTTTTCTAAACTGCTGCTTGGTCGCGCTTTGTTGGATTTTGTCAGAGCGATGGAAAAATCAAAGCTTTATAGGCATGTAGCGCTATTTTGAATTGTATTTGATTGATATTCTATTTTCTTAGAACTGAATTATTTTGTAGAAGATATCGGTTTCAACAAAAGTTAGGGGTAGATTGAGCACTAGCTAAACAATAACCTATGGAAAATAAAGTTATTTAATAGTATTTATAATGCAATTACAAAAACCAAAGCTAACTATGTTGTGGTATAGATGTCTTAAGACGCGCAGAATAAATTACCATTGCGATAATTTAACATCGACTGATACATTACTGGCTTTTAACTTTTCTCTCCTCCCCTCACATTTTAAATTTAATTAAGCGTTCATGTTGACATCGAACTCGCTTGAAGCCTCTGATCTATTATTCATAAGTGTGGGGCTTCAGCGAGGATATTATATGCGTCATTTGGGTCACGGTGACACATTTCTACATCAGCGAGGATGTTATATTTGTCACTAGTGTCACGATGACTCATTTCTACATTAGCCAGGATGTTATATTCGTCATTAGGGTCACGATGACTCATTTATGCATCAGCAAGGATTCTATATTCGTCAATAGTGAGCATTTTTTTGTGATACGGTATGGTATCATCGTTCACATTCATTTTTTCCTGTTGCATTTGCTTGTTTGTATGTTTTGTATATGAACTCTACAGGGTTGAATGACCCTTTACCGTTCTTAGTACCTATTAAATTGAATTTAATTGAATGGAAAAAGTGTCCTTGTGAATCATTTTTGCATCAGCCAGGAAGTTATGTTCGTCATTAGTGTCACGATGAAAACATTTCTTTATCAGCGACTATGGTGCATTCGTCATTAGATTTTAGGATGACACATTTCTGACTGTAGTTGTTAGTGGCTTCATTAACGTCGCTTTAATTTATGACTCTTTCTTATTACTGAGCAATCGGGCAAATTAGAATTATAATTTACTTATTTACAAAATTTTGAATTATCTCAAACGAATGCTGCGATTAATCGCAAATTACTATGGCAATCAATTACAATAGTGTGTGCTCCTTTACTAATTTATTATTATTAAAACAATAAACAATATTTCTTATAATATGCATTACTGACTCATTAGCTTAGTCCTTAGATATTTTGCATATAAAGCTAAATTTAATCAGGCATAGATGACTATTATATTGCTATAAGAATAGAATAATTTTATAGCTGCAAATATATAGTTAACTTGCAGCAAATGAGTCAGTAACTATTTTCTCCCGCTTGCCTTGGATCTTGGACTTGCACTGTTTTGATCTCGCTTTCTCTTGTGGTTTCTGTGTACTCAGTCGTCATCGTGTGGCTTTGGTGCCTGTTTGTGTAGTGTTTGCAAGAGACGTCCCTGACATTGCCTTATGGCGAGAAACCGGACGTTAAATTCTTATTGATTGATTGATTGATTGATTTTCGATAGGTTGTTTTTCTTATTTTGCTACGTTACTCGTCTCTTAATTACTTTAGCGCGTAAGCTATATGCATGTATCTTGCATCAACCGTTTAACCGTCTTTCACCTGCATGGATTTTGTTTAATTCGAAGATATTTCAGTAACTAGAAAAAAATTCGATTCTGCTTTAGTCGGCATTCACTCACGGTGTGAGGTTATTGTTAAATCAATTCTCCAGAACTTGCTTGAGAGCTATCTGTACTAGTATATACATGTAGGTTTAGATAAACCCGAAATCCCCTTTAGAAAATCCCCTTTAGTCGTGGCCTTTTAAACTTTAGAATCTGTTTACAAAGTCCAGTCAGCTGAATGCTGAAGATGATGATGATGATGATGTGTTATGATCTCACAGGGAAAGGTTTGACTGAAGCGTTGAAGTCTGGTGAAATCTGTTCCTCGGTCAACTTAATGGTATTTCATTTCCGATATAACAAACGAACAAGTTTCGACGTTTACGGCATCTTCTATAGCTTTCGTAGTAGTCCTACGAATGATAATAGTGGTTGTTAAACATTCAATAAATATTATAAATCATTGTTTCAGATTGCCTATTAATTGTTCGATGGTTCTGGACAATAGAGTGTCTTATGGAAGAAGCGGGTATTTAATTTACGAAGTGTTTAATGCTAGTGCTGGAATTAGTAGGAACTCTATTTAAGTTCCTTATAATGCATTTTGATTGTTCTATGATCGTATATGTTTGTGTGTGTGTGTGTATATATATGTATGTGTGGTGTATCTTGATCCTGTCTGTTTTTGACGAATAAAGGAATGAATATATGATATAATATATATATATTTAAAAAGACTACTTATAATCTCAGTTTAACGATTTTTCATAACTTCAACATGGCGGTAGAAACCGGCTTGCCCTGGCTTCGAATTTCGCCCATGTTATTCAGCAATTAGACAGTTTAACTTTGTAGGACAGTGAGAGTGAGTTAATCATTATAAGTGATTAATTTAGAGAATTATTATTTATTGTTTATTTTATGTAAATTTTTAAATTGAAACGTTACTCTGTAATAGTTCAGCTCGTTAATTACTTATTTTAAGCTTTAATTTTTTAATATTAAGCATTTTACGTCCATTTGGAGCTGCCCCCGGTCCCATCTCTATCCGCACCTGCATTGATGCACATTTAATCTTACACACTTATCATTTATGAATATTATTTTATACATTTTACTTTTCCATAAATTTATTCTATTTAAGAAAATACCTTTATTTAGCTACCTATCTTATTTATATTAGTAAATATTTAACAATTTACATTATTTATTGAGTACGTATAGTTACTAAATAATAATTATCTTTTTGCTATATTATATCTGACTGATTTATTTTGATGAACGCCTTTCAGTTGTTGGTGTTCTAAAAGCCTCGCTTAATGCACAAGTGATAACTTGATACTTCTAATGATATATTTGTGATACACGAGACGTATCAACCCCGGGTTATGTACATGTACTAGTTCTGAATCACTGATTGCCTGTCTGTCGTCAGCTGTACGTCACGCTGTAGGCCTGCATTAAGAAGTATGGAGAGAGAGAGGGAGAGAGAGAGAGAGAGAGAGAGAGAGAGAGAGAGAGAAAGAGAGGGAGCGAGAGAGAGAGAGAGAGAGAGTGAGAGAGAGTGAGAGAGAGGAAGAGAGAGAGAGAAGTTTCTTCTGATCCTACGATGTCGCAGGATCAATCAATAAAAATTTAACGTCCGGTTCCTCGCCATAACGCAATATCAGGGACGTCTCTTGCAGACTCTACTCAAACAGGCGCCAATGCACCACATGATGGATCAGAAGAACATAGTTAGCCGATATTTTCTGATAAATATTTTCTGTTATTTTGCTGCATAACGAGAGATAAGGGTGATGGGTACATTAAATGGACTATTGATTATTGATTAGTGATTTAGCAGTTGATTGATTGCTTACTCCATTGATTGAGTGATTAGAGGTTAGGGTTATCAGAGGCGGAGACTGATAGAGTTGTATTGCAATTTTCTCTTTTTATAGCTTTCTACCTTCCCCTCCCACTCTCTCTCTCTCTCTCTCTTCTCTCTCTCTCTCTCTCTCTCTCTCTCTCTCTCTCTCTCTGTCACTCTCGTCGTTTGTGTAGTCGCTCACACAAGAGCACGCTTTGACGAGCACTTTAATCCTATCGGTATTTCATTTATCTAAAAATTGTTTCTGAGATAAGTTTGATGGCCTTCAGCGGCTCGTTTTCTTATAATTCCTAATTCGAAGCGCTGAGCTTATATTTATATAATAATAATTATATTTATTATATTATATTTATATTGTTATAGTTTGTATAAGCCTAGTTTTAAGCCTAGGTTTAAGTTGTTCTGCGACATTGCACATCTTTGGTAGACTAACTTTGAACCTAACCCAAGTTAAATTTAGTTAATGTTTTAGTGATTGACATTTTTTCGCTCAGAATAGAGTTTTGTCAGTGGCATATTAATAGCAGATAGGTTAATTGACTTAATTATTTCTGGACCGGTTTATGGATAATTAACTTAATGAGTTGAATAGCTATTAATTAATTAAACTGAAGATGCCTCGATTGATCGATCGATGAGCGATGATTAGAGTAAGAGATGAAGCAATCAATCATTAGGAATTTAGAGCCCTATTCATCATCCGAATGTAATGGTAGGGACGTACTGATGCAGCGTAGAAAACAGACAGGGCGAGAGTAGAGTGTGTGAGAGAGAGAGAGAGAGAGAGAGAGAGACGGTAAAGAGAGAAAGAAGCAAAGTGATAGCAAGAGAGAGAAAGAGAGAGAGAGAGAAATAGGGAGAGAGAGAGAGAGAGGGAGAGATAGATAGAGAGGGAGAGAGAGAGAGATAGAGAAAAAGAGGGGAAGAGATAGAGAGACAGAGATAGAGATAGAGAGAATGAGAGAGAGAGAGGAGAGAGACAGAGAGAAAGGGGGGGAGAGAGAGAGAGAGAGTTTGCGGAGTAAAGTTGAGAGGTTAGAGATAATAAACATGTAGTAGACTTGAGATAAGAGAGTAACATTGATGAGTGATCATATCCATATAACTGAGCCAAGGCTTCCGTTAACATCACTGTATGTCTCATGAACCCAAATAATTTCTCCGTACCCTCTTCCCTTTCAGCCTTCTTGTAAGCCTTATACTAAATCACATTGATCGTTAAGTGGCATATTCAATTGTCTTCGCTGTGTGAATTGTTAGAAAAATCTGTCCCAAAGACGTTTCAGTTACTTAAACTGTGTTGAAATGTTCATGCTAACGAAGCCATGTGTTATGTTTATATGTTTAGTGTTTTTATTGTCTTTATTATGACAATGTGCATCAGAGAGTTAACATGGCTGCTGCAGAAAACCTTTAGACGACTTCTATACGGTTGAGTTGATAAATTAATTCACAATCAGATGCAATGAACAACTTCTAAATACTTCAGCCTCGTGTACTCAGTCAATTCATGATATTGTATAAAATGTCTGCTACCCGCTTCTCGAAGCATGAGTGTAAACAAAGAGATGATGTAAACAATGTGTAAACACTAAATCAATCAATCAGTTAATCAGTCGATCGATACATCAATAGATACCGTGTTGAGCTAGCATAGACTGAATCTGGATAACCTAGATATAACGTTGGTCTGTGAAATTGCCAAACCAGTGATTTTCTAAATGACTAGTCCAAGTAGAAAGTTATGCACAGAGAGTTCTTTCTCGCAATCTCTCTCATTTTTTTTCTCTCTCTCTCTCTCCCCGTCTCTTTCTTTATCTCTCTCTCTCTTTCTCTTTCTCTCTCTCTTTCTTGGATCTTGGACTTGCACTGTTTTGATCTCCCTTTCTCTTGTGGTCTCTGCTTACTCAGTCGTCATCGTGTGGTGCTTTGGCACCAGTTTGTGTAGAGTCTGCAAGAGACGTACCTGACAGTGCCTTATGACGAGGAACCGGACGTTAAATCCTTATTGAGTGATTGATTGATTTATTTAATTCTCTCTCTCGCTTTCTTTCAATCTCTCTCTCCCTCTCATTCTCATGCTCTCTATCTTTCTTGAAACCCTTAGACTTTGCTTGATTCTCAGTTTAATGATTTATATGCCAAATCAATATTAATTTATTAGGCATATGTGTAGTGTATAGCTTGTTTTTGCTCATTTTCGACTACTCGTATTTTGTGCTGTGTAATGAACACGCCTTGTTCACAATTATTATATTAAGAAATATATATTATAGATAGGAAACAGATATTATACAGCAGTTATTAATATATTAGGAAATATATATTATAGATAGAAAGCTAATATTATACAGCTGTTATTTATAAATATTAAGTGACGTAGGGTATTTCCAAAGATTTATGATAGATTATATAAGTCGAAGTTATAAGTAGGCCTAGCTAGATTATTACGCTGGGTATTTCCAAAGTGACGCAGCTAACGCGTAAATCGGTTAAACGAGAAGTGCTGTGGTTGGCTGAAGTCGATCGCTTGAGTAGTATATTAAGCGGCCGTTGATACATAGAAAATCAGATTGGGTTCTGCGTGGTTCGTCTGCGCAGTAACTCAGGGAGGCCAGAACCTTCTACGCGAAAGTACTGGGAACCGAGGGAGGATAGTACGTAATATCCCAATTCCAAGGCAAAAGTACGATTAGTATACAGAAATCTGGTCTTCGTCTAGCCGAAAGCTTTCAAGCTCGCTTGTTAGTCTAGGCTCGTAGCCCCTCAGGTTGACTAGTTACCCAAGCCGTGAAGGCTAATTTGGAGGCAAGAGAGTTCGGTGTCCCCCTGGGTAGGCCCAGGTAAGAGGTTGGTAGTCCACGGCGATACCCGGGTCGAGTCCGTCTCTGCGGGTATTCGCTAAGTGCCTGGGTCGAGTGTGTCTCTGCAGGCGGGAGGCTAACAACGGCATTGCCTGGGTCGAGTTCGTCTCTGCAGGTATTTGCTAAGCGCCTGGGTCGAGTTCGTCTCTGCAGGCGGGAATAGGATTACCAATTACGAGTTGACTATCAACGAATTTCTCATCAACTACACGGAAGGCCAATTATACTACCTTCAGCAACAAGCGAGAGTAGAAACTACGGAAAGACCAATAAAGGAAAAGAGATAGGGAAGAATAAGTCTAAAAAAGGGATATAGGGAAGTTTTAATAGGGTAAAGAAGATAAAGGTCGTCGCAGTTAAAACAACCAATAATCTACAATACCAGTTTGTAAAACTAGGAAGCAGGGTAGAAAATCAAACCGTGATCGCCCAAGATAACGCAGACGCTTCCACTACCGGTTCGGGTCACCATATCACTTCGCCCCGAGAACCACGAATATCACGGGATAGAATCTACCAAGGGAGCATGGAAGGAACTCAACCGTCGTCGTCTAAATACGTAGAAGACGTGGAGTACGCTTCTACTCCCGACTCGGTCCAGCGCGGACGCTGTGCGCCGGGTTCCCGAGAACCCAATGACGAAGTAGGCAAGGGAGGTGGGACCTTGGCCTACTCAGTCGGAAACGAACATGAAAGGCCTATCGAGACGGATGATACCGGGAAAGAAGTATCATCTGAAGACGCAGCAACTCGGTTCCTCCTGACAAGCGGTACCTTTAGTAAAACATTCGACGAAAAAGCTGCCGTCTCGAAGTACTGCCGACCGTCGAGCGGGTCCAGAATTAGACAACCGCTCGAGGACGAGCAGGCAGTAAGGCTGTTCGCGACATGCTTGTGTGTTGTCAATCCCATTGCTTGTATGTATGATGGGTGATCAACTAGATAAGCTAATTGTAACCTCTCTGATGATCTTGTGTGTATGTTATTGTTTGCATCAGATTTAATTCAGGTTTGAGTTCATGAATTCTCTTTCTCTCGCTCTCTTTCATTCTCTCTCTCTCCCTCTCATTCTCTCTTTTCCGCTCTCCAATAACTAAATATCAATAAATAAGCAATAAATAATAATAATAAATAAATTAATTAATTAATAAATTCTCTCTCACACGCGCTGGAGCAAAGGGCGATGTCGGTAAGGTATTCGACCGCGGATCTGTATGTGTGGGGTTCAAATCCTGGGCTCGCCCGTCACTGACATCGCTTTCGAGTGTGGAAACTGAAACATTAGCTTTAGCTTTTTTACACACTCTGTAAGGAGAACAATAACGACAAATCTAACAAATATTCACTGTCATTATAATCCTCTCATTTTCAATTTCATTTTGATACCTGAACACTTAGGCTTTCTGCATTAGTTTTCCCTTGCTTACCACAGTATCCTAGTTATTCAGTTTAATAATATTGACAAACTCGTATTAGATTCAAACATAAAATTATTTACCGTACTTAGTACGGTAAATAATTTTACGAATAATACGGCGTACTATTCGTGCTGAGATGAAATCAGTCACTCCGTTACCGCACTGAATCCCGACACTCGAATGACATCAGTTGGATATCAGAGCGATCCGTTATGGTGCCAGTCCAGTGGAGTGCTCATGTGGATAAACGGGGTCGGTCCAGTGGAAAGATAGACGAACGCGTGGATGAAAGAAGGAAGGATAAAGATTAGGAAAGGGATTAAGCCGGATTAAATGAGGATAGTAAGATTAAAGCTAAGCCCGTTGAATAACTCTTAGATTAGACGACGGATTAACGGATTCTAGAACTTCTACCACTCCGTATTACTTTCTTTCATCACAGGGGCATTGTTTTACATCTACAATTTGTATCGACCCTAAATATTTTCATTTTTCGTAAGACAATGGTGTTTTGTTACTGCTTGAGACAAAATCAAATCAGAAATGTAGGCCCTATTTATCGTGAAATGCGAGCATTCGTTTAGAGTCGACTAACATAGTCACGATGTAAAATTATTATTAAATTATTTTTGTTACGATGAAAATACTGTCATTTTTCAAAGGAAAATTATGTTTCGTTCCTGAATATAGACGAAATCAAATAAGAAATGTATTCAATAAGAAAGGTGTTCATTGTTTAACTTAGTTCATAGTCCTATGTTATAATGTTAATCTGTTATATAGTTATTTTGTTGAAAAATTAATTTGCAGTTTTGACCGTTATTTTACCGTTATAGTTGATCCGTTACACGTTATTTTATATTGCCTTTAGTGTTTAAATTGCTAAAGTTATAGTGTTTACGTTTTGATCGTTAGTTAATTATTGCATATTTGTATCTTTTAATGTAATTTCTGTATAACTATATTGTAATTTATATTGTACTACCCGCATTGTTTACAATTACTGATTTGCCAGTTTTGCAAGCATGTTTCGATCGAGAATTCCGGTTAATTCTCTTCGAAGCAATGTTTCTCTTTGCTCTCTTAACATCCGATCCCTCTCTAACTCAGACCATATCATTGCTTTGCATGATTTGGCTGAGACTCACAAGTTTGACGGTTTTGCTATCAGTGAAACTTGGCTATCCTCTATAACCACTCCTTCTGAACTGATGTCTATTCTTCCACCAGGTTAAGATATGTTTATTGCAAATCGTGACTCTAGGATATCTGGTGCTAAGGGTGGTGGAGTTGCTGTCCTACTAAGGAAGCCCTTTACCCTTCTTAGCAATGACTGTCATAAATTTTCTTCATTTGAAGCAATTTCAGTCACTGGTAAATTTAGCACATGTACTCTGCATATTGTTGCAGTGTATCGACCACCATCTTCTTCCCCCTATGCCAAACCTTTCTCTCTCTTTTTATCGGAGTTTTCTACCCTACTCTCCTTCCTTACTACTCCTAAATCAGACTTTGTGATTACAGGTGACCTCAACATTCACCTTGATAATCCTCTTGATCCCTTAACTCAGCATTTTAATACTTTGCTGTCCTCTTGTAATGCTGTTCAACATGTGAATGTTGCTACTCATATTGACAACCATACACTTGATGTTGTTATTGCATCAAGTCTCTCTGCTATTGATCCTTTAAGTGTTACTATTCTATCTCACTCGCCGTCAGACCAATTTCCTGTTGTATTCACTTATAATCATGTTAAGCCAGATACTATTAAAAATTCACCTACTGTTTCATTTAGGTGCGTAAATAACGTTATCTTGATCTCTTTTGTTCTGATCTTGAAAATTTGACTTTGATACAGTCTCCTGCTAATGATCTTGATGAATTAGTAAAACAGTATAACACTACTCTTTCATCTCTAATTGATAAGCATGCACCTCTAACTACCTAGAAGCTTAAGAAATCTAACCCTTGGTATACTTCTGGTCTGAGAAAGCTAAAGGCTGCATGTTGTAGAGCTGAAAGAAAGTGGCGTCATACCCATTCAGATTTTTGGAAAACTGTTTCTAATTTGCAACACAAGATTTATCGTACTGCTATTGCTAATGCTAAGAAAGAGTACTACTCCTCTTTGGTCAGTAAGGCTGTGAATGTCAAGAGTTTATGGAAAACCGTTAATGATCTTTTACATAGATCTATTTCTCCTTCTCTTCCTTCTACTCCTGTGGAGTCACTGCCTGAACAATTTCCAAATACTTTACAGATAAGATAAGCAATCTTAGAGAATCTATCACTCCAGCTCCTAACTCTACTCTCATACTCCAGTAGAGAATCATTCCAAAGATGAGCTTTCTAATTTCACTCCAGTTACAATTGATGAGATTACTAAATTAGTTTTAGACTCTCCAGCTAAATATTGTGACTTGGATCCTATCCCAACCTCTCTTTTAAAGAAGTGTATAAACATACTTGCTCCAGTATTAACATTGATTGTTAACCTCTCTCTCTCTACTGGCAAATTTCCTCGCGCTTTTAAGCGTGCAGTTATTACTCCATTGCTTAAAAAGCCCACACTGGATAAGGAATTATTGTCGAATTACAGGCCTATATCTAATCTGTCATACATATCTAAGCTCACTGAAAGAATTGTTCTTCAGAGGCTTTCTACTCATCTCTCTTATAATGATCTATTTAATAAGCATCAAGCTGCTTATACTAAGCATCGTTCAACTGAAGCGGTGCTTCTATCTGTGTGCACTTCTATTGTTAATGCCATGTGCACACAACGCTTAAATGGATTATGTATGCTTGACCTTTCGATCGCTTTTGATACCATTGATCACAATATTCTTCTGGAACGTCTTTCTTCCTGGTTTGGTGTTCGTGGAATTGTTCTTGATTGGTTGTTCTCCTATCTGACGGATCGTTCTTTTAGTGTGAAAGTGATGGAGTACATTTCTTCGCCTTCTCACTTAAAGTATGATGTGCCTCAAGGCTCCGTTCTTGGTCCTATCCTCTTTAACCTCTATACAACACCCCTAAGCACTCTAATCTCTTCTCATTCTCTTGGTCATGAACTATATGCTGATGACACTCAAATGTACACTTGTTTCACCCCTAATTCCTATTCTAATGCTGAAACCCTCCTGCAAGAAAGTTGTCAATCTATATCCTCTTGGATGTCTGCTAATTTCTTGGCACTTAATCCATCTAAGACTGAATTCTTGTTGGTCGGGACACCTCAACAGCTTCTGAAGCTGAATGGGAAAACTCTTTCGTTATCTTCGGGTATTAAAATATCACCTGTTTCTTCTGTGAGAAATCTCGGTGTTATCCTTGATAAACACCTAACCTTCCACGAACACATAACTAAAACTTCACAAGCATGTTTCTTCCATATCCGTGATCTTCGTCGAATACGTCCATATTTGTCACGTGAGACAGCTGATACAATTGGTGCTGCTTTTGGGCAATCGAAGTTGGATTACTGCAATTCCCTGTTTTAAATCTCCCTGGCTGTGAGATTGATCGGTTGCAGTTTGTTTAGAATTCTCTTACGAGAGAAATGCTTTGTAGTTCCAAGTACTCACATGTTACGCCTATTTGTCTTAACATTAAGTCTTTGCACTGGCTAAATATTAAAGTGCTCGATGTTGTCATTGATGACTGTAGCACTCTAACTGTTGTTATTTAGTATTTATTATTATTCACGTTTAGCTAGTTTATACAATACTAATAATTCTGCATGATAATCTCCTTGCAGTATTATGCATACAGTACTGTGTATAGCGTGACGTAGCGTATAATATCTGATACATCCAGGACTCGCCGTGGTCTCACGGGTCTACCGTCACGCATTGTATTGCCTTATCTTATAGCTCTCCCTCTCAGTCTCTCTCTCTCTCTCTCTCTCTCACTCTGTCTGTCTCTATTGTTACCGTTCTATTACTTTTCTCATCTCTCTCTCTCTCTCTCTCTCTCTCTCTCTCTCTCTCTCTTGATTGCTACTTTTGTTCGTTCTGTTACATTTTATCCTGTCTTTCATTTCTGCTCTCTCTCTCCCCCTCTCTCTCTCTCTCTCTCTGTCTCTCTCTCTCTCTTCCTATTACTATTGTTCTATTTCCTTTTCTCCTTCTCTCAGCCTCCTTCTGGGTCTTCGTCAATTTTTCTCATTATTTCTCTCTTTTGGGCTTTAATCTTATTTCTTTTTAGAATTAAATAAAAAATAAATTCATTCTGTTTGTCTGTATCTCAGTCCAGCTGCCCCTATGTCTGTATGTCAGTATGTCTGTCTGTCTGCCTGCTTGCCTGTCTGTCTGTCTATCTGTCTGCCTGTCTGTATGTCTGTCTGTCTGCCTGCCTGTCTCTTAGACTGTTTGTCTGTGTCTCTTTCGCTGTCTCGCTTCCGACTTATTTTCTCTCTTTATCTCTCTTGTTGTGTCTCGATTCCGTGTTCTCGTCACCACAATGAATAGAGAGTAAAGAATAGAGAATAAAGAATAGAGAATAGAGAATAAGAATAGAGAATAAAAATAGAGAATAGAGAATAAGAATAGAGAATAGAGAATAAGAATAAAGAATAAGTGAGTCGAGACTGATGTCTAGAATCTTAAAACAGTTTAAGTCGTTGATTTATAGAAAATTTTACATTCATGGGTAATTCCACATCCTGATGATGAATTTAGCTTTTCATACGAACAGATCTAACCTGTCATTTAATATCAGCGACGTACAAACCGCAGATTATCATCAGAACCACTGTACCACTGTTGTGTGAGATGTGTCCACATGTTGTACTACATTGTGATGTGTACACATGTTGTACTACATGGTGATGCGTATACGTTGATACGTACACACAAGTAGTAGGCCTACTAGATGATGATGTGTACACATGTTGTACTGCAAGATGATGGGTACACATGTTATACTACATGATGATATATTCACATGTTTTACCACATGATGATGTGTACACAAGTTATACCACATGATGATGTGTTCACATGTTGTACCACATAATAATATGCACACATGTTGTACCACATGATGATGTGTACACATGTTGTATCACATTATGATGTGTACACATGTTACACTAAATTGTGATGTGTACACATGTTTTATCACATGATGATGTGTACACATGTTATACCACATGCTGATGTGTTCACATCTCCTATACTGTATGTGGTATGGACCCTGAGATGCCGTGGCTGTGTTTTAATTGTCACGTGACAGGAAGTGTCGTTCGTGCTGCTTAACGTCCGGTTTCGACGGAAATGTATTCCTACGCGAGGACCACATTACATCAAGCCATGTATCCCTCCGCCTGTCCGCAGACTTCCTGCCGGTCCATTCCGTTCCAGTATCATTAGCAGCTCGATGCTGTTCTTTGTAGCTTACATTTGGGCGACATTGAACATATATTAAATTAATTGCTGCAAATCTTTTAAGAACTGTATAAATTGCTTTCAGTAAAGCTAAAAGATAAAGCTATTGTTAAGGTCAGTTTCCTCGCTCGAAATCAATGTCTGAAACGGGCGAGCCCAGGATTGGAACCCCGCACCTACTGGTCCGCGGTCGAATATCTTACCGACATCGCCACTGGCTCCAGCCAGTAGATACACAATGTTTAAAATATATAATATCTCATTCTGCTCTTTTGTTTTAGTTTTTTTCACATTGCTAGGTATTGTTCTGAATGACGGCAGCACTCTAACCGGGTTGCTGTTGTCGATGTTTCCAAGAACTATTGCTGGTATAGACCCTCTTCACCTGCGAGGACTTTCGCTCCATTAGGGTTACCACGATCAAAATGAAAGATTCGATCTTATAAATAGAGCAAAATCGCAATTCTGGAAAAGTCAGGTTCATTTAGGTTTCATAAGTTAGGTTGATATGGACGTCTCTGACATCATCCTAGTATGAGGAAACGGACTTTAAACCTTAATTATTATTCAGGCTGAGCTAATCCTGGAATGGATACACACAGATGATCCAGCTAATGGATGGGGGGGAGTGATAATCCTCACTCCCCCCCCCCCCAACGAATTCGCTCATCCTAGTAAATCTCCAGCTTATAAAAACAAATGATATGACATTGACCAGCTGTTGCTAGTGATAGCAGTTCAGAAGTTCATTCGGTGCACGTGAGGTTAGATAGGTCATTTGGTGTGTAGGTTGCTCTTCATTTAGTTCGTAATTCAGGAGGCTGGAGTTTAGAGTGTGGAGTTTAGGGTCGAGTTTAAGTTCAAGTTTTGGTTGAGCATAGGTTGGTGGTGAGATCAGGTTTTGCTCTTATTTAGTCTTGATCGATTGGTTTCATAACATCGTACGTAAATTATTCACGTGATCAATAGAAGGGTTAGTTAAAACTTAATAGTTCACATGAACAACATTGGCTCGATTATTAGGGTACAGATATTTCTAATAATTTCAAATAACTGGCTGGAGCCAGTGGCGATGTCGGTAAGATATTCTACTGCGGATCAGTATATGCGGGTTTCAAATCCTGGTCTCGCCCGTCACTGACATCGCTTTTGAGTGAGGAAACTGACGTTAACATTAGCTTTACCAGCTTTTAGCTTTTAATAAGCGACTTGTATTGGCCAAAGTAGAAATAACAGTTTTACTTATTGAAAACTGAATTTATGAACGTGAACTTATGAGAACTACTTGAGATTGTCTCAAAGATTTTGTGGAAGACAAGAGAAGTGAGGAAAACTAATGGCGGGATGGACAGAAGAAGTCGTTGAGATCATTGTCTAAAGGAGAGAAAGTATGTGTGAAATAAAAGAGAAAGATAGAGACATAGACAGAGTCAGAGAGAGCGAGCGAGAGAGAGAGAGAGAGAGAGGGAGCGAGAGGATGACGAAGAGAGAGACATAGAAATATATATATATATATATATATATATAATAAATGTTTAACGTCCGTTTCCTCATCCAGGAATGATGTCAGGGACGTCCCCAACAGCACACATCACTACAGATCAATTCACCCAGACCAATCTGCGAAAGAAATGTGCTGAGGAGACGTAAGGTCCTAAACGAAAGCCAGTCCGGTGATCAAAAAACGGTCAGGGTAGATTGATTATGTCTATGGTGAGAAAAGGTAAGTTTTAAGCTGCTGTATATACAGATTGGGGCAAAAAAAATAATCCCCTAGCGAAATCTCGATAACTTCAACAAAACTCAAAATATTTGTACAAAATATTTTGAGCTTCTACAGGAGGAATTTATGCATATCACCTGAAAATTTGATGAAAATCTATTGAGCAGTAAATAAATTACAGCGTTTCTACCAAATAATTGCAAAAATCAATTTTAACAAGACTTTTTTAAACAAAACTCTTAATAACTTGGACAAAACTCAAATCATTTTACAAAATTTTCGGAGCTTCCAGAGTAGGAATTTCTGTCTATATCCTGCAAATTTGGTGAAAATATATTTAGAACTACCAAATATACAGCGTTTCTCCGGAAAAAATGTTAAAATCAATTTTAACAAGGCTTTTTTAGACAAAAGTTCCGGAAATTTTCTTCAAAATTTAGGAATAATTTTAACAGAAGAACGAATTTTAAGCATCTTATTTTGGAGTAGCTAATAAGGTAGTGCAGGCTTATACTCCACCACCTTAGTAAACGGCCCATTTTAGGGTCATTATTTTCTTTGAAAGGAACGACTGACATTTTAAAAACCATGTTGAAATATTGATTTTTGCACTTTTCTCGTAGAAATGCTGTTAATTTGTAAATACTGAAGATATTTTCACCAAATTTGCAGGATATACGCAGAAATTCCTCCCCTAGAAGCTCGGTAAATTTCGTAAAGATATTTTGAGTTTTCTTAAAGTTATTGAGATTTCGCTGGGGATTATTTTTCTTTTGCCCCAGTCTGTATATATATAAGGAAAAGGTAAGTTTTAAGCTATATATATATATATATATATATATATATATATATATATATATATATATGTATATATATATATATATATATATATATATATATATATATATACAGTATATACAGAGAGAGAGAGAGAGAGAGAGAGAGAGAGACAGTGAGAGAGAGAGAGAGATAAGGAAAGATGAGATATTGCTGGAACGATTGGTGATGTTGTAGTTTTTAATCAGTGGAATGTCAACATTGGATAATGTATCGCCGTGCTATAAATCACCATGACACCCGTAACCATGGTGATAGAAGAGAAAGACAGAACCTAAGAGGAGTGGTGGGCGGGGGATAAATTGCTCAGCAATAAAACCTTAGAGCAACATAGGTCATTAAATTGATTCATTCTGTATCGTGTCAATGGACAATTTACTTGTTTTTTTCTCAAATTGTGTTTCTCGTAACCTCATCCCTAAATTTTGAAATTGCTTTGAGCCAAGAACGTGGAAAAGATTGACATTTTCGTAATCACAGTTAATTAAACATTCTCTTTTCATTGATCCGAGGCTAAGGAAAATCTGGGGCAATTGTTTGCGAGTCAACAACCAACAACAATAGCAATTTTAGTAGCGTCAATTCTAAATTTTTTAAATGTTTAATCTTTCACTGCCATTTGTGATCTGAGGAAATTCATAAAATTCACTGACTTAAAACTATTTTGGGTCAAATGTAGCGATTTACAAAACGTATAACCTTTTCGGTATAAAAAACCTTACAATCTTTCTTGCCCGCAGATCAGTATGTGCGGGTTCAAATCCTGGGCTCGCCTGTCACTGACATCGCTTTCGAGTGAGGAAACTGACGTTAACCTCAGCTTTACCAGCTTTTTTACTTTTGAAATATGACGCCGGTTTGTTATTGATTTAATTGGTTCCTTGTTCAAAGGTCTACTAAAATAAAAGATTGTTTCATAGTCTTTTGCCTACATCAAACAAAGAACTAGGGTCGATTGCAGTTGTGCTCCAACCTGTGACGCTGATGAAAGTTTTTTGTGGAGACTTGCAAGGAACTGAGCTTAGGTTCCAATAGATTGATTGACTGATTTATTGATTTACTGATTTATTGATTAACTGATTCATTTAGTGATCGACTGATTGTTTGATGGATTTATTGATTGATTATACAATTTATCATAAATTGTAAAAAAAATCGAAAAAATCGCGCGAAAAATCTTTTCTGTGGCAGCGACTGTCTATTGCTCTCCAGCGATTCAATGCAGTCTGCTTCAGTGGCACTTTGGCTAAAGCGGCTTCCCAGAGTGCAGAGGAATTATTTTAATCGCTTTTTTTAAAAAAAACTTTTAATTAAATAAAGTCTCTTTTATCTTATTTTTTAGCCCAGGGCCCTTTACAGCCCAGGGCATTATAAAAAATTTATCATATATTGCTTTATTCTTTTGTGTCTTAATCCGAAATTCTCTCATTAAAAAGTAATTTCCTGTCGTTATGTATATTATCTATATTTTTCTCTGTTATCGTTACATGTACTCCCAACTAATCTCGACGTCCCTGACATCATCCTTGTCTGAGGAAGCGGACGTTAAACATTTATTACTATTATCTAACTTCTTTTTAACTCCTAAGTTCTAACCCAGACATCCCACCGGTTACACCCCCCCTAGCCCCCCCGAGTGTCTCTACAGATTTGTCCAATTCTTTGAATGACGCGGTCGTTTAGTTCAGTGACGTTCCCTAACAATATATGACAGAGCGTCACGTGATATCATATAGATCTCTGTGTGTCTCGGTGTACGTGTGTATGTATGTGTGCATGTGTGTGTGTGTGTGGTTATGTGTCACGTGATATCATATAGATCTCTGTGTGTCTCGGTGTACGTGTGTGTATGTGTGGTTATGTGTATCGTGATATCAGATATCTCTAGGAATATGTTTGTACATAGAATCATATAGTACGCTTTGATCTCTATGTAGCAAAAGAAGCAACCAAACAAAAGCTGTACGTGTTAAACGGGTGTCTAATACCTCAGACAGCACTGGTGGTATTGGATACCTCAGACAGCACTGGTGGTATTACTCCACAGAGCACTATTGCTCAGATATGACTTGTGATGATGATGATGATGATGATGATAACGATGATGATGATGATAATGACGATGATGATGACAATGTGGGTTTAACGTCAAGATCAGAAGTTCTCTAAGACGTGGTGGATTTACGGTACCAGCTTGAAAGAAACGGGTTTAAGTCTAACGGTTACTTTAATCAATAATTTGTATTCATAACTTCGCAATATAATATACAATCAACATCACGAGGGATTCATGTCTTGTCTAGATCTCACGCTTCTATTTTTATTTTAGAATTATTTGTTTGTCCACGAATAGCATACATTTACCTTACTAATTCATGCGCAATTATAATATCAACAAAGCAGGTTGGTCGAATTAGAAATCTTGAAATAATCTAATTAATATTTTGCCTGATTACTGATTACTATGGATAAGGCATGAAGGCTCAGTTATAGGAATATATCTAGCATGTCATCCAGCTAGCCGAAGTTACGCCAATTGTCTACATGAACTTTTGTATTGGTCGTCTTTCTGTAGGAAAAACTTACTTATGTCAAAACGTTGTCGTGAAGTATTTAGGGTTAAGATGATCCCTGGCTCCCCACACACCCCGGGGTTTAAACTCTGGTCCTCTCACCCACCCCGGGGTGTAACCCTGGTCCTCTCATACACCACTGGGTTTAACCCTGGTCCTCTCACACACCCCAGGGTTAAACTCTGATCCTATCACACACCCTGGGGTTAAACCCTGATCCTATCACACACCCCGGCGTTTAAACCCTGGACCTCTCACACACCCCGGGGTTTAAACCCTCATCCTCTCACCTCACACACCCCGGTGTTTAAACCCTGGTATCTCACACACCCCAGGGTTTAAACCCTCATCCTCTCACACACCCCGGGGTTTAACCCTGACCCTGGTTGACCACTCGCATGATCACTCGCTCAGCTCATTAATATGTATGAGTTTGTTATGGAGTATAATCCCTGGCGAGGCTATGGGATATGAGTGTGTCACGTGTGATATACGCCTGATAGCGGGCTAGACAGAAAAAGTCGTAAAATCCGCCATTTTAACTCTGGAATACCCATAAAACACAGTCCTTTCAAACTACAGAATACCCATAAAACACAGTCTTTTTTACTCTGGATTACTAATAAAACACAGTCTTTTAAACTCTGGAATGCCCATAAAACACAGTCTTTTTAACTCTGAAATACCCATAAAACATAGCCTTTATAAACTCCGCGGTAATCTTAAAACAGGACATTTTGAACTAGAGAGCAGCCTTCAAAGTACCCATAGAACTTACCCTTGTAATTCCAAAAATGTCCATAAAACGCAGCCTTTTCTAAGATCCGAAATGTCCGGAGCATGTAGACTCTTCGTATATCATTGTTTGTTGAAGACTTTCTTTGTTCATTATTTGGGGAAGGCATGGCGATCTTTTTGATGGGGTATAATACCGTTGAAGTTGTTGAATTTCTGTCATTCATTTAATGAGTCAACGTTCAAACTCCGAGATATGCTTCTCTACCCATGGCTAGTCTGTTTCATAGTCTATTCCCTTATTTCATTACAATATGACAACCGCAAGTTGCAATACGGCAAATAGGACACATGTTATAACAATATCAAGCAGTAATACAGGAAATAAAGAAAATGACAGAGTTGGTTTGCCCCTGAGTAAACTTTGAATTGCTAAATCAAGAGGTTTATGAGTGACAGAAGTGACTTCAACTCATTTATAGCGAGTTTTAGCATTAGAGGGATAATAAAGTTAGACCTGAGAGTTTCTAGACTACAGACGTCTAATTTAACGTCAGTTTCCCTGACTTAGAGTTACTTCAAATTGCCAGTGATATAACTGTCACTGACAATTAAATACTGAAATTTGACTCGAGCCTATTAATTCTGTAGTTTGCCGATCAACCAAAGCGCCACGGGTTTAGCCAGTGTATGACTCACGCACACAAATATACACACTTACGTGCTCGCCGGTTGGCAGGTCCCTGGAGACTGTTTCATCACGCAGATCTGAGTTATTAAAGAATCCTCTGAGATTTGAACTGAATGCCTCTGCCTGTCCGTCAAACTGCAGCTGTGATAAGAGCTGCTTCTATAACAACAGCTGTGATAAAAGCTGCCTATATAAAACAGATGTGATAAAAGCTGCTGGTAAAACAGCAGCTATGATAAAAGCTGCTTATATAACAACAGCTGTGATAAAAGCTGCTGGTAAAACAACAGCTGTGATAATAGCTGCCTATATAACAACAGCAGTGATAAAAGCTGTTTGTAAAACAACAGCTGTGATGAAAGCAGCTTATGGAGCAGCAGCTAAAGCTTCTTATACCGTCTTACTATCGCATTTCTTATATTCTAAACTTCGTCACTTGGCTCAGTCGATAAGTTACTCGACCAGGTGGTGCGGGGTTCCTGGGCTCGCCCGTCACTGACATCGCTTTCGAGTGAGGAAACTGACGTTAACATTAGCTATACCAGATATTTCAGTATTACAGTTCTTTACATAATTCTTTCTATTCATAATTGAGATCAGTGGTGTTACATAGAGTAGCAACTCTAAATTTGAACGAAATTCTCTATATTAATTTAGTATGGATTTGTCTTCCATCTCACTAATCTGCAATACCGTTGCCTTCGTGATTTAGTTGCGGTATAGTTTAAGGTAAAAATCCTTTTCTCATCAGTAATAGAATTAATAGTAATTAATTATTTACTGATTCATTTATCGATCGACCAATCAAACTAAAGGCAGACTGATTGATTGATTGATTCGAACTTGTGTCGCTTTATGTTTTCAGGTGACAACAATTAAAGGCCAGCAGCGAAGATAGAAGTGATGAAATTACTACTGAGATGCTCGCTGTTATAAATGATTGGATACGTTAACAACTGTTGATCATGGAAAAGCTTACTGTTGAATTAGAATATGAATGACAAACCATCACTAGATGTCTCATAGCCACTGATTTGAAGGTAATTAATTAATTTCCTAGTAAATCAATTAATTAACTTACTAGAACTTCACTTTTATTACTTACTAGTAACTTAATTAACTAACTTAATATTAAATTAATTAATTGACTCACTAGTAAATTAATTTATTAACTTATTGTCAATTAAAATGATGAACTTATTAGTAAATCCGTTAATTAAATGATTAGTAAATCAATTAAATACAATCTGCAGAAATTAATACTTTATCAGCCGATGTTAGGGAGACTTTTTCTCGGACTCTCTTTGCGTCTTTGTGTAAGTGAACTTTGGGTCCATAATATTGAGAATCGATTAACCACTAACTGTTCGTGTTTAAGCAATATTAAACTAATTGTTGCGTTCAGTTGAATATTCAATCAATCAACCAATTATTCAATCAATATTAATATTAATCCACCAAACAGTCAGTAAGTCAATTAGTGGATCAATCGATCAAGCAATCAATCAGTCAATCAATCAATAACCAACAATCAATCAATCGATCGACAATTAGAATAAATTCTGATTAAATAAAATAAATCTGAAGGCAAATAAAGCAAGATCGGACGGGGTTAAGGTTTAACTGAAAACAATTTTCTTGGTGCCGGCACTCGATGGCTTTTATCTGAGAAGCTATGCATGTAATTCACTTTAAAACTTTTAAATGATTCAATCTGATGTAATTTTATTAAAGTTAATTCAATTAACTTTAATTAGTTTAAAAATTTCAACAGAGATGGGCTTTCAATCTGCATTGTCTGAATTTATTTGTGGTTTATTAAACTTTGTTTGGCAGGCATGTGATTGACATGTCTGTGGTTTGAGCTGATGCTGAACTTCTAAATAAATAAAATGTGTAACCGAAACCAATGAATCTGAACACCAACTGTCACACTAGACCCCTGCGGTGAAATTCTGATGAATATGAAACAAAATAAGATTTTTCTAAAAATATACCACAAATAGATCTATTATTGATCCCAAAAGATTTAGAAAATCAATTTTTAGTGCATTAGCTGAATGCGGGCTATTATAGATGTCTGACAAAATCTTGTATCTCGTCACACTGTCGCGCAGAACTCCGTTTAGCCTTGACTTTAACAGTCTAGTGCTGCTCCGCTGTGCCGGAAATGAAACAATCGGAAGTGGTTTTCTTTTGCCTTCATAACCGGAAGTAGATCTGGCGCCAGTTGCGCCGACAAATGAATATTCTGTGGCTGGAACTGAGTGAAACAAGTGAATGAATGAATGAATGACTAGATCAGCGCAAAAAGTCAATGAATAAGCCGATGGTTTCTGACTCACTAAACCGAATTAATGAAACACTGAAAGGATGACAGATTATCTCATCATGTAAAGCAGGCATAACGTTACAATTTTTCTAAAGATATGAGACAAATGATGTCATTAGCAGCTACGTCACCATTTTAATTCTGAATTACCGTTGAATAAGCTTGTAATTCTTTTGATGCCGCTTCTGAACTTCTGCTTATAGTCTTTCATAACGGTGTTGTGAAGAATAGACCAACCGTGGACTGCACGCCTCGTACAAGGCGACAGAGCACTAACATCCAAACCTACGTCAGAAAAGGCATGCGACTGGTGAGCGCATAGTCTCCAGAAATTGCTACAAAATTATTTTCTTTTTTCGACTCTAATTAAAATGGAATTCAATGAAGAAGAAGATGATGGTTATACGTCATTTGGTACGTCTAATTTATTTGTAGATTTTTTCAAGATAAGTTCAATAAATTGCGGTTAACAAATCAGTTTCAGATTAATCTAAAACACGCAATATAGTGAAATGATCAACTATGTTGATGTCTATCACTTTTAATACTACATGTTTAAACCGTTAAGCAATTTAGTCCATTTTCAGTATATCAAGTCCAGCGAGATTTTACTCTCAGCTCAGCGCGACTGGGATTCGAACCCACGAGAGTTCAATTCACCTCAGAATTTGTCATATAAAACTTAATGACGTTACCCTTACACTATTGAGACATTCTATTTATGAACAGATAATGCCACTGCTATTTAATTTCAGGTTATCCATTCACTTGAAGCTCACCCTTCTTCCACACTCAAAGCTTGGGACTCTTAATTCGGTATAGTAATGGATTATTTGGTGCAGAACAGGGGGGTGGGGGGCCCGGGAGGGGGGACCCCCATGAAGCAGGGCTCAGAGAGGCACCCGGCCCCCGGGCGACCCCGAATATCACCGGGGCAGGGAAACAGCAGCACCGTAGGGGGCGACCAACGTGAGTATAGTCTCGTGACGGTAATAATTATTAACTGTTTAATTGTTATAATTATTAAATTGTAATAATTATTAACTGGTTATCAGTCGATTAAATGGTAAATAATCCATCTGAGTTAGGCAACTGGAAATCACCTCAGAACCAAACTTTTCCCAAGTTATACATGTAGGCTACACAAGATATGGATAAGGCATAGCCTTTGTGAAGGGATTAACTTGTAAGGAATGAGAAAGTAGACTTTGAGTATGAATATGTACCTTGAACCTGCCATTTGGCAGTGCACTGAAGAGAGAAGTGAGAGTTATTAGTCTACAATCTATCGCTGGTTTTTTTTACTGAAAACTTACCAACAGCTCGGAAGTATAATACGAATTGTGACATTCAGATATTGTCGTCCATATTGTGATATATATTGGCTTACATATTACAGAGGCATCTCCATTGGTTCTCCTTTACAAGCATGTTCAGTTTTTGCCGTTAAACCTTATTTACTTGTTGCACTGGGGGCGAACTTCAATTCAGGAGAGCATTTGCCTACGAGCGGCTGGTAGTTTAGAATTCATTTATCTTCTTCTTAACTCAGTTACAACGAGTCCCCAAGCTATGAATTCACAAAACTTTATTACTCGGTCACGAACAGGTGGGTGTGGTTACGAACAGGTGGATGTGGTTACGAACAGGTGGGTGTGGTTACGAACAGGTGGATGTGTTCACGAACAGGTGGGTGTGGTTACGAACAGGTGGGCGTGGTTATGAACAGGTGTGTGTAGTTACGAACAGGTGGGTGTGGTTATGAACAGGTGGGTGTAGTTACGAATAGGTGGGTGTGGTCACGAACAGGTGGGTGTGGTTACGAACAGTTGGGTGTGGTTACGAACAGGTGGGTGTGGTTACGAACAGGTGGGTGTGTTCACGAACAGGTGGGTGTGGTTACGAACAGGTGGATGTGTTCACGAACAGGTGGGTGTGGTTACGAACAGGTGGGCGTGGTTATGAACAGGTGTGTGTAGTTACGAACAGGTGGGTGTGGTTATGAACAGGTGGGTGTAGTTACGAATAGGTGGGTGTGGTCACGAACAGGTGGGTGTGGTTACGAACAGTTGGGTGTGGTTACGAACAGGTGGGTGTGGTTACGAACAAGTGGGTGTGGTTACGAACAAGTGGGTGTGGTTTTTGTGATATACTTAACACACACTCGAATTTAAAATCTATTTTATTGTCTAGCTTTCGATGACATCTGACGTAATCTATATCCTCTTCTTCTTTTACATGTAGAAGAAGAAAGTGTATGGTGTATAAATTAGGAGATTAAGAGCTAAAATTTCTGTTTAAATTCTCAAATAACATGTTGTATTGAATATATTTCTTAGATGAGATCAGTTTAAATTAAAATTAATTAAAATAGCATACATAGATTGGGCCCTAATCATAGGAAGAGATACGATCAGATAAAATAAAAATAAAATCTTAAAATATTTATTATATATTAATTTCATTATGTTAATATACTATGCAATACTATGTCTATTATTGCCACTAACTAATGTTGCATTTATTATTTATTTATTTATTGCGAAACTACACTGAACGTTCGCTAGAAATCAATTAATGTTTAGTTATTCATTTTTAGTTTATTGATTGAGTGTATGCCTGCGTTTAATTTTTTTCAGCACTACTTGTGTGTTTACTTGTATGATTGTATTGTAGTTTGTTTCTTGTCTTGCTACCTGTGTGGTGAAATAAAAGCTGTATATATATATATATATATATATATATATATATATATATATATATATATATATATATATATTATCCTATAATCAAACTTTAACGTATTCAAAATATTTCAGTATCCAGGTCACGTGATTCAGCTAAGCCACGCCCACAAACATTGTCGACGGGTTCAACGAGTGCACAGCGCCTCTATACCTACCACAGTGGCTCCGATAACGACGATGACGTCGCACGTGGCTACGGTTACCATGGAAATGAATATGACGTGGACCAAGGTTTTTATTTAGCCCATTTTTAATGACACTTAGCATGTTTGACAGTTTCAGCGTTGGATATAGACCTCTTATAATATGTAGTGGTAACTCAGTTCACATAATAAACAAAGCCTAGTGGGAGAGTGGTGGGAGAGTGGGGAGGGGTGTGTGCTTATATTGACGGCTGGCAATGCTCACTATATTCGCATGTATTTATTATGTATTTCTTCATTTATTAACAGAATGACATTTAAAAATTTAAAAAAAATTATATTTCAATTATTTAATAAATGATGAAAACATAAAGTCTTAATTTTCATTTAATATATGTCTAGATAGAATATCTAGAGAGGATATATTACATTTTTAGGATATATTATATTGCTGTTGCCTTCCGTAAAACTATGCAGTTTATCATTGTACGGTGGTGCCCTCCAAAGAATGAAAAATACATATTGTGATTTTTGAAAGTAAATACCTTTTTAAAAGGTCTGTAAGATCTATAAATGACTAGTCTTCGTGTAGCATCTTAATCCATTTATTCTTTGTAGTTGTACGTCATCTGAATATGCATTTGTAACAATTAGTGCCTAATAAGTTAGTTGATTGAAAAGTAAATTAAAATCTTAATCATAGAACTCTGAATTGTCGATTTTTTTTAAATTTGACTGTTTGTAAACGTACTAATATAGAAGTTAGAATGCGCATTGCTTTTGATACGAATATAATGTTAGAGGCTATGCTAGAATAAATCAAGATTATATTTCTAAATAATTTTATATTATATTACTAAATAATTGACCACTATATCACTAAATAACTTAACATTACATTACTAAATAATTTAACACTATATCACTAAATATTTTAATATTATATTTCTAAATAATTTAACATTATATTTCTAAATAATTTAACATTATATTTCTAAATAATTTAACATTATATTATTACTCTATCTGTCGTAAACTTAAACATACTTCCAGGTTACCACCACGGCAACGAGATGACCACGGGGGTAGGGGACTACCCCTACCAGCCTAAGCATCATCGGTGGATGCTGGGCCGGTCCTCGAGGTCCCCCAGTCCCGGGCTGGCGGGGGACGAGGCCGTGTCCAGCCCTAGCTGGGTCCGCAGCCCCTCCGAGTCGTCGAGCGGGGCGGGAGACGAGGAAGTTGCAGGGATCGTGGGGGGTAGGCCCCCTTCTAACTCCGCCCACCCCTGGCAGATGAGTTCTGGGGAGGGGTCAGGAAGATTTAGTGAAGATGTTTATTCGAGATTAAAAGCTTCTAGAACTGGTTTGACTTTGAATTGAATTGACTTGAATTGAACCATATTTATGTCAATTTAGTCTACAAAATCTTACGCAAGAAATACATGAGATAAAGTGAAAAGTGACACAAAGGCCACGAAAGCACTGACATGTGCCAGACAAAACATATGTGCCATGACAAGCATAGCCAAAATAAACCCATATAAAATAGTTAAAAGCTTACAGCAAATCAAGACATTCAATCCAGCATATTGCTACTTACTTTGTACTGTTCATTTGTACAGTAGAGTTTGGCATTTGCTATGATATCCGTTGTAAGATGTACATGTACATCTGGGGAATTCCATTTCAGTACAATTTTCAGAGGAGAAAAATCATTAGGAATAATTAATCATATTTGTCAACAAACTCTGTCCTTTACATTCTTTGACCATTTTCGAAAGCGCTTCACTGAAACAGCACGTGCTGTTCCCTTCGCCTGTTAATACTCTATACTATTCTATAGTTATAATAATGATGATATTCCTTTTTCTGATAATGATATTCCATAATTACTGCATGAGATGGTGGTAAAGTATGCTTATTAAACTTATAATAAAATTACACTCTAATAATATTCTCACAGTCTTGTTTCATTCCATCTGCTTGTTTTCTTTAGCTCACTTTGCTTCATATTTAATTCTGGAGTTTGTCTGTCTATACACTGTCTGTTTCATATTTAGTTCGGGAAGCTTGCATCTATTTAAATCTTTGTATGCTATTGACTCAGGGGTTCCTTATCCCACTTCTTGTCCACTTCGTGCTATTTAATTCAGGAGTTTTATACTGGTACTATTATTCTTTATTTATTTCAGGGTGGGTCTATCCCCAGAACGCTAATTCATATTTATTTATAGGGACGAACCTATCCCCAGACAACTAATTCAGATTTATTTATTTAAAGGGGCCGACCCATCAACCAGACCACTAATTCAGATTTATTTAATTAAAGGGGCCCCACCCATCCCCCAGACCACTAATTCAGATTTATTTATTTCAGGGGGCGCACCTATCTCCCAGACCACTAATTAAGATATATTTATTTCAGGGGGCGGACCTATCTCTCAGACCACCAATTCAGATTCAAGGGACCAGTTTATTTCTAGTCGCCCTGGTGCCCGGCCCCGCGTGGTTGCTGATGGGGCAGTGACGCAGACTATTGACCGGCTACAGGGGCGCAGGGGGTTAAGTGAGAGGGGGATGAGGCGACAAAATGACCCCAAGGTTGATTTGAGCGTCTACCCCCCTACACAGAGTTATCTAATGCATCATACAGCGTCTGGAAATATATTTCTTCCCACAGGTTAGTGCCCTGTGTGTTTAAACTTTTACTCAAAATTACACTTATTTCGTGTAATTTTATTTTTTAATTTAAATTAGTGGGCTATTACATAGCTCTCGTGTCTATTATGGCCGAACAAATAACAAATTTTATTTATATACAGGAGGCCAATTGTTCTTTTTATTTAGTTTAAGATTACCCTACGTTAACTTACCGCTGTTATTGAGACCAAGTTTTAGTTTAAACTACTGTTATCTAGTCGTTATCGTTATTATGTGCCCCTGTTTAACAGAAATCTTAACTTTGTATATCATTTGGTTTTTAATATTGCAGATTTTGTTACTAAACTTCTTATATAGCTTTATATTAGTTGATTATTAATATCATTGATTTTGTTACTAAACTTCAGTGCACTATCAAGTGGCAGGTTCAAGGTACATATTCACACTCAAAGTCTGTTTTCTCGCTCCATTACAGCATTCCTTAGATCAACAATTTACTCCGTTCACAAAGTCTATGCCTTATCCATACATTTTGTAGCCTATAGCTTTGGAAAAATTTAGCTTCTGAAGTGGTTTCCCGTTGCCATCCTCAGAACTTCATATATAGCCTTTATATTTACCTTGATTATTAATATAAATGATTTTGATACTAAACATCACATATAGTTTTATATTACTTGATTATTAATATAATTGATTTTGTTACTATACTTCGTATAAATCTTACCACTATTTTTCTGGGTCTCTCAGGTCTAGACAGCTCTCAGGGTATTGCTTTATCGTCTCTCTACGGCTCAGCTGTCACTGCAGCAGCTACATCAGCAGCTGCTGCAGCTGCTGGCAGTGGTGCCAACATTCCTACATTCCCTCGCACTGTTGCTCGGGCTAGCTCAACAAAACTAAGACAACAACAGCAACAGCAACAACAACAACAGAATCACGTGACCTCATCTAACGACATAGCTGCCCTATATCTACGACAGCAGCAGCTGCAGGGGCGTGGCTCGGCGCAGCTGTACGATGCTGATAGTTCAGCAGCTGCAGCAGCTGCACTGCTGGCGCAACAGCAGCAGCAGCAGCTGTGGCGGAGACAGCACAAGTCTCTAGAAGGTGTTAATCAGGCCGTTGACTATTCCAGCTCAGAAAGGTTTCTTCTTCTAACTCTATTTCTAAGTTTACTTTCTAGGATAATTAATCGCAAGACTAAATGTGTTAAATGGTTAATGGTCAACAACAACAACAGAGTTAGAGTGCTACTGTCGTCTGTGACAATATTGAGCACTATGGTATCAAATCCAATCCAATGAGCAGAGTGTGGAGTCAAAAAACGGTGCAAGCACAGTCCCAGGAATGGTACTAATGGAATGGAGGTTTACGTGTTGATCTCAGTTCCTGTGCAATGGTTGAATAGGAGAGGTCAAAGAGAAAAGCCTTCAACCGTCTATGAAACTGTTCATACAGAAGAAAAGGCTGATCTATTAGTGTTGCATTCTTATGTCTGTTTTTCATCTTCAGACATATTGCTTTACGTCTGACGTAGTGATGGACACAATAATGCAATTATAATATAAATTTAGAAGGATAGTCGCCGAATGGGTAAGACGATTACCTTTGCCTTATTGATGGAGAGATCGGGATTCAAAGCCCAAGCCTGCAGTCTTCAGAATTTAACCTTTGAAATTTTATAGACGCTCGGGTGCTTCTATGCTTAATAAACAGTTAAGCTAGCTATAAACTGATTCTACACTGCTTAGTTAAGAGTAGTATTAAAGCTTACGAAACAAAAAATCCAGAAGCAGAATGCAAAGCAGCCTCTAAGGTCGATTTTATCATCTTCAAAGAAATATATATTTTAAAATTGATATTTTAATTTAATTAATTAATTCAATCAATTTGAATAATTTAATTTAATTTTAAAAAGTAGTTTTAATTTTGTATTAGTGAATTAATATGAATTTAATTGTATAGGCCCTATATGTAATAGCCAAAATTCTAATAGTAATTACTGTAGCCTGTCTGGGTTTGTAATTGAAGTAATTAATAATTTTATTCAATTAATGTGCCATCGTACTCGCTAGGGTAAAGTTGGAACTTAAGGAATTGGACTCTAGTTGGATCAGATATGACGCTAACACGTACGTTTAGAATACTTTCATTCCTCAAAGCCTCGGTCGTTGTTTCGTTCATTTCTTGGGCTCTTCTCCTTGTTTCTTCTTACATTACGTTATGCATGCCTTTAGGTGTATCAAGTGTTTGCGAAGATTCATTTGTTCTAACGTTTATTTAAACATCGACCGGAGTTAAGGCCTTTTGGTG
>CAJHZI010000399.1:192500-217908 GCA_905160935.1 Enchytraeus crypticus
AGTTTTATAGATATAGATGATATCCCGCGATGGAAGGCATAATTGCAGTAGGAAGGTTGTAGTGTGTTTAACGTCAAGGCTCAGACGCACAACACTTCTCTTCAAGACGACTCGACACACTCGAGCTAACGTCACAAAGATTAATGAAGCAGTAAGTTACTTTCAAGTCAAATTGAATTGACTTCACATGTTATATGATAGGTAACATAATTGCAGTATTGCAGTGTACTATTATAATATAGATGAATGCTACTCTCAGATAGTGGTGTTTTCTGTGCGCAGTTGTTCACATTAATCGAATTTCATCAAAGCCTGCTGAAAGTATTCCAGATTCATTTTCAGAAGGTAAGTGAATAATCTATAGCGGTCATAATATCTCATGGAGGCACAAATTGTTGTAGAGTTATTTTTGCACTTTTCCTAGCATAACTTAGAATGTCTAAATAGCGTAGGGGTAACGTCATGAAGTTTTAAATGACAAATGCTGAGGTGATTTGAATCCTCGTGGGTTCGAATCCCAGCCGCGCTGATCTGAGAGTAAAATCTCGGACATTCACTGGACTGGTTATACGGAAAATGGTCTAAATTGCCTAACGGATTAAACGTGTGGTTTTAAAAGTGATATATATCAACATAGTTGATCATTTCACTATAATGCGTGTTTACTTTTTATTTTACTTAACTTCATTTTCTAATCTGTACATCTTTCAAATTGTACTTCCCAGTTCAAATTCTTTGCGTGCTTACTATTGTGGTCTTAGCCTATATTAATTGCTTCCCAGTTTTTTGTAATTGCTTCCCAGTTTTGTAAAAACTGTGGATTTGCACAGGACTACTATTTACTGTGGATTACTTATAATAACACTTATTGAATTGCTATATTTGATAATTGATCTATAAATTCTAAAGCATCATAACCGAAAGTGTCAGATATCAACATGAATGATCGTTACACTGTAATGGCCGATAATCGATTCATTATGATCTAAAATATAATTAATTGGCATAATCGCGAATGAATTAGATATGCGAGACTGTTTTCAATTGATTGATTCTCGTTAATATTATAATGTTTCTGACTGTGAGATCACCTCTTACCACTTATTTAATTTGATATTGAAATTGATAGATTAGCTGATGGATTGATCCTGATATATTTAGCAGATCGATTGATATTAATAGATTAGCTTATCAATCCATTGCTTTTGATAGATTAGCTGATCGATTGATATTGAATTCATATATATTGATAAGGTAAAATGAAGTCAAAACTTCAACGTTTTAAGTCTAAACAAAAATCTCCTTACTGATTAAATTACTGATTGTTTGATTAACTTGCTGGTAGACATACTGTCTGACTGATTGATCCGACAAATAACAGACAGGTCATCTGATGGATTTATTGATTGATTGATTGATTGCTGGAAGGATTTACTGATAACATTATAGATTTTCATTGTCAGGTTTAGATCAGTCTCAGACATACTCCCCACCCGTTAAACCGCTCACATTCGGTCCAAGGCACACACTACACATACCCCCTCATACTTTCTCCCCCACTCAGTTCTACCTGCCTCAACCCCAATATCTCCGGTTCAACGTCACCCTACCCAGCGACGCTGTCATTGGTATATACTCCAGGAGGGGCGTGGCTCCCTCTCACACCCGCTATGACGTCATGCACACTCTGGATGGTGATAGGTTGTCTCTGATGTCAATCAACAGTAAGCCACGCCCGAAGTCTTCTACAACAGCGAGTAGGACTAAGAGATTTAGAGATTCGGTATGTTTTCAATCAATCAATCCATGATTGAAACAATACACGATTGAAATCACTTTCAATCAATCTGTCAGAAGTAATAGAAAATTATCAGTGACTGCAGCAATTGTTCATTAATTTTTGAGCGACTGATTTATTATTTGTGTGATGTATAATTGACTGAATGATAGATTGATTTGCTATTATATTGGTTGATTGACGAACTGGATGATTGATTGAACGACTTACTAGCTGTATGATTGATTACTGACTGATTGACAGACTGCCTAACAGATTAATGTATTATTTTATTGATTGCTGACTGATTCGATGACTGATAGATTATTTGATTATTTGCTTTACTGTTTATTGAATGATTGAGACTTTGATATTTTGATTGATTGACTGATTGATTGACTGATTAATTTATTGATCGATTGATTGATTGATTGATTGATTGATCAGACTGAAGTGGATTCAGTCGTACATAGCTACATGGAGAGCGGGGTATGGTTCTCTTACTTCTATAACGACGACTCGAGTACAACGACCATCACCGTCGTCATCTCTTTACAAGGTTGTATCATCATCTTAATCATCATCATTATCTTCCCTTAAATCCCAGTTTAACCAGGGTCGGGTTACGAATAGACTTTCTCCAGTCCTCCCTGTCCCACACCATATCATCAGTCAATCCCTTATTTTATTTCCTAAGGTTATATAAGGCTGTATCAGCTGATCTTTAATTTAAATTTTTATTTTCAGCTCTCTTAAATTGACATCTGAGGTTTTTCTGAATTCCCTGAATTTTTACAACGAAAGATTATTTCTTCCTGCTATCCTGATGGATTGCTTAATGGTTGATACATTTATTAATTAATTGGTTGACTGATTAAAGATCCAGAGAGTAACGGATGTCCACGGAACTGCCTGGATAGGGGGGATTGTGTTAAGGGTCAGTGTCGGTGCTACCCGGGCTTCCAGGGCTGGGACTGCGGACTGAGTATGTCTTACTACATTAACGCTAATTAAAAGTTACGATTAATCAATGCATTAATTAATTAAGTTACGATTAATCAAGGTCAATTGCTTAAAAATATTAACGTTAATCAAAAGTTACGATTAAAAAGCTAAAAGGTAATGTTAACGTGAGTTTCGTCACTCGAAAGCGATGTCAGTGACGGGCGAGCCCAGGATTTGAACCCCGCACATACTGATCCGCGATCGAATATCTTACCGACATCGCCACTGGCTCCAGACAAGAGTCGTTAATCAATGCATGTCGATTGCTTATAAATATTAATTTGCTCGATCGTGTTTTCAGTTATTAAGTTATCTTATAATCGATAGGTCGATTGATTGATTGAGTGACCGACTTTTGGGTTGATTTTCTGAGTGATTGACGCATCGCACATTATTATTTTATGTTAAAAGATTGATTAATTATTTGTTACTCAGGTACTTGTCCATTGGTATGTAATGTTAAAGATTGATTGATTGATTGTTTACTCAGGTACTTCTCCAGTGGTATGTAATGCCAATGATTAATTGATTAATTGTTCACTCAGGTAGTTGCCCTGTGGTATGTAATGTCAAAGATTGATGGATTGAATGGTTACTCAGGTAGTTGCTCAGTGGTATGTAATGTCAAAAATTTATTGATTGAATGGTTACTCAGGTACTTGTCCAGTGGTATGTAATGTCAATGATTGATTGATTGAATGGTTACTCAGGTACTTGTCCAGTGGTATGTAATGTTAAGGATTAATTGATTTACTAGTTTTGTCAGGTAGTATGTAATGGCAAAGATTGATTGATTGATTGGTTGCTCAGGTAGTTGTCCAATGTTATGTAATATCAATGACTGATTGATTGATTGTTCACTCAGGTAGTTGCCCAGTGGTATGTAATGGTAACGGGGTGTATGATGAGGGTGAATGCATATGTTTCGCTGGTTGGAAGGGTAAGGACTGCTTGACCCCGGCCAGTGATTGTATTGACCCAACGTGTGGTGAAGGCAACGGTAAATGTGTTGAGGGCCGATGTGTATGTGCTCCTGGCTACACGGGATCTGACTGCCAACAGGGTACTGCAAACATTAGGCTAACTTCTCTTACATTCTCTCTACTTAAGAAAGTTAAATTTCAGGAAAACACTGGTTTTAAATCATTTCATACGTTTATGAATGTCGTTTTAGTTTAGTTATAGTTATCTATATTATATATTTATATTTAAATAAATTTTTATGTTTGTTTATCTATATTTTTCATATTTATGATTTATTTCTATTCTTATTTATCGCATTTATTTTTTTAGCGTTTGATAGCTTTTAATTGGTTGCTTTTAATTGGTTGCTTTTAATTGGTTGCTTTTAATTGGTTGCTTTTAATTGGTTGCTGTTGATAGCTTTTTCTGTTGGGTTTAGTTTCAACTAAAGTTCATTTTACTTTATTGTTTTTTGTTAACCATTTTTATACTTTGTGTTCAGTTTATTATATTTAATTTAAATTGGAATAATATGTTCTAAAAATATTTTCATACTTTTTTCTTCAGCTCGTTGAATTGTGAAATTATGTAAGTTAATTAAGCGCTCTAAGCTATCTAATCGTTCTTTCCAGCATGCCGCACCGCAGATCTGGAATTCTCTTCCATCTAATCTTCGGAAATCTTCATTTGAAGCACATCGGCCTTTGCTTTCCTATGATCAGTTCCATAGGCAGTTGAAGACCTATCTTTTCCATCTCTCTTTTCCATCCAGTGTCCATGAGCAGCGACCTGCGCCTAAACCTCATTTTCTTTATTACCCTGTACTGTGGACTGATTATCTGGATTTTGGAATTTGCACCGTTTTGGACCATCTTTTTGCTCGCCGGCTTGATTTTGTCTCAATAGTGCTCGATGTTGTCATTGATGACAGTAGCACTCTAATTGTTATTATGTTATTAATTTCGTCATCTGAGTTTGATTAATTAATTAACCCCATTGTATTTACGCTTGTAGCATTATTATATTAGTACAGGTTTTATTCTTAATTTAATCCACTCCTCCATTTTTCACATGAGCGTATCTTTAGACAATAACAATATTACCAATCTCAGTCTGCCTCTGCTTTTCCTTCCTTCCAGTATAACTTCTTTGACGTCTTTTAGTAAATTACCCCACCTACAGATGTATTCTATTCAGGTCTTCCTATTTCTCACTTATTAACTGTCCATCTGTCCAGAACATGATTTGGAACTATTTTGGATCCAGGTAATCTTCTCTATTCTTCACCAGATCTACAGTTACAACGCTTCTAATTTCCTGCTTTCTTCCTTCAACCTGTTTCACATCAAAATTAAGTCTAGTGTTTTTTTATCAATCTTTCGGAAGTATATTCCTGATTTTTATTGTAAAAAAGCAATCTTTATCATTATTTCGGAGGTATATTCCTTATTTTCATTGTCCACAAATTTCCTAATTCTACAGAGGACTGCATGGTAGCGCACTGCGGGGGTAATGGTGTGTGCACACCAGGGGGCGAGTGCCGCTGCTTCACGGGCTACTGGGGCAGCGACTGCAGCCTCAGTTTTTCTCAGCCGCTCAACGGGTCCAGCTTCAGGATGGTGCCTCAGCCGGAAAATCAGGCTACCCGGGCAACGAAGGATAGCGTGACGCAGGGATTTTCTACGCAAACATTTTTAATATACGGGCAGTCAACCACGAAGCTGCAAGAAAATTCCCAAGAATTTGGAGAAGATAATGAGAAAAATTCAGGCCAATTACCAAGGCAGAAGAGACCAGATGAAGCAGTGCAACAGGAATCAGTGGGTGAGACTAATGGGTTTGTTCGGCTGCTTGATAAGACCTCAGAACCTGGGTCCAGATTGGAGCTGGTAGTGGAATCAAAGCATGCAGGTCAAGAAGCCGTTCAATACGGCAGCGTTACCATGATTTGTGTTCGAGACTGTTCAAAGCATGGGGTTTTTGACTTCACCAGTCAGTCGTGCAGATGTGAGAAAGGTTGGACGGGTGAAGGATGTGAAATAGGTTTATCTCAAATTCATAATTGCTTAATTTTAATAATTTAATTCGTTTAGTATTTCTACGATCTCTAATTTAATTTGTTTTTCATTTTTTGGTTCAGTAATTTTTTGTAAGTTATTTTGTGTTATTATATGTTATTTTTATTTGATGTTAAAATGTCTCCTTAAAGAAATAGTTGGCCTTATTTTGACGCATGATATTTAATTTATGTAAACCTTTTCCTTAAGTTTTGGAAGTGGTAGGGCCTATATGTAATTGAATTCCATTTATTTTGACAATATGGCACTCAGTACTGCTTATTTAATAGTAACTTCGATTACCGGTGTATATGTAAACTATTGCCGTCAGTGCAGTACATATTTAAATGTGAATAGATAGATACACTAGATAGAATGTCTTAGTAGCGTTAAGGGGTATCGTCTTGAAGTTTTAAACGACAGATCCTGAGATGAATTGAACCCTCGTTATAAACTACTGCCATACTGTCTAGCATACATGACGGCGGGATTAGAGCACTTGGTTTAGTTGCGCGTCAATTATCGAAGTTAAGCTGCATCGACCTCGGTTAGTACTTTGTGGATGACCACCTTGGAAGACCTAGCGTTGGTAAAAGCGTAGGAAGGAAAAAATCCCAGGGTGATGGAAGGCTATTCTTAAATCCGCGCCGGCTACAATTGATGCGCCATCAAAAGGCTACGATTGCTAATAACCATGGAGAGGAAGGAGGAAATGGGTCTTAAACAAGCATCTGTGCTTCCTGACCCAGTGTGCCGTTATGTTATACCTTTATCTTATTTTTACCCCATCTCATCGATTTATCACACCTTTACACTACCCCCACTCATCTATTTTACGGTATCTCATTGACTTATCGTACCTCTACACTACCCCACACTGATCTATTTTACCCTATCTCATTGATTTATCGTACCTCTACACTACCCCACACTACTCTATTTTACCCTATCTCATTGATTTATCTTACCTCTACACTTCCCCACATTATCGTACGACACTAAGCACGGTGCCTATGTGTGCAGAGCTGTGTGACGTACAGTGCCTGCACGGTAGATGTGCCGGTCAGAGATGTATGTGCCAGACAGGCTGGACGGGCAGGCTGTGTGATAGGCTGGAGTGTGATCAGAGATGTGGACTGCACGGGTCCTGCTTCAACGGCTCCTGTGCTTGCGATATAGGCTGGAATGGACGCCATTGCTCGCTAGGTTCTAATTAATCTATCAATAAATCAATCAATATATTGGTCAATATATCAATAAATATCAATTAATTTATCAATCAGTCGATCAGTCAATCAATGAATCTATCAGTAATCAATCAATCAATCTATAAGAATTTAAAGTCCTATTTCTTGCCATAAGGCAATGTCAGGGACATCTCTTGCAGACTACACAAACAGTCGCCAAAGCACCTCACGATGATGAATCAGTCAGTGAATCAATCAGCAATCAGTCACTGAATCAATAATTAAGTTAACTGTCAATTAATTATGATAAAATTGGTAAGTATACCTAAATAAAAGTTTTACTTTTTGTGTGCAGCTAACAGTTCATTCTGACTTAGAAGTGCTGGCGCTAGCATGGTGACAACTTTTAGCAAATAACGTCCGTCGAAGAGATTTTTACTGAATGAAATGTTATTTATAATTGGTTCAACATTCAAAGTCTAATAATTATCTAACTGAACTCCGAGTAAAACAAATTTTAAAAAATGTCTATATGACGCTAGGTGCCCGCTACTCTATGGACTTGGAAATTTTAGCATCAGATGATTATTATAACATTAACTGATTCTCCCCGTGTTGTGCTCGGGTGTGGTTGGACCACTACAGAATAGGGCAACTGCAAACAATCTGCTGCGAGTACGGAAGAGACGATTAAGGCAGGAGCTGAGGATGACAAGAGACGACCTACTTCACCATGAAATATTTTCCCCCTGGATTAAATGGTAATTAATCCATCTAACTGAGGAAGACAACTGGAACCACCTCAGAAACCATACTTTTCCCAAGCTATAGGCTACATAAGGTATAGATATGGCATAGACTTTGTGAAGGGATTAACTTTTTGCTCTAGCGAGAGCTATTATGGAGCGAGAAAGCAGACTTTGAGTAAGAATATGTGCCTTGAACCTGCCACATGGCAGTGCACTGAAGAAGATTAACTGATTTATTTCAGACGGATGTCCGATGAACTGTCACAATCACGGGGCGTGTCAGTTGTTCAACGGGGTGTGGAAGTGTAGCTGTAGGGACGGGTGGAAGGGTGTGGCTTGTGAGATATTCATGGAGGTCGACTGTCAATCAAACGCCGACGAGGATCAAGGTATAATTTTGATTGTAAGATTTATTACAAGGCAAAAGGTTGCTTGATTGATTTATTGATTGACTGATTTATAGATTAATTGGATCACTCGATTGATTGATGTATTGGTTGACTGATTATTTGTAGATTGATTGATTAATTATTTATTGACTGATAAACCGCTTGATTAGTTACGTTAGATGATTAGGTATTGTTAAATGATTTAAAGACCCACTCATAAGTGGAAATGAAGAGGAAAGCGGAAGACAAAGAAAAGTGGAGGCGTTATATACCATGGACCTGCCAGTAGGCGGTGCACTATGAGAGAGAAACCGCTTGATTGATTGATTGATTGAGTGACTGATTGGAAGGTTGATTGATTGATTGAATGATGATTGGTTTAGACTGACTGATAGAGCTGACTGACTGATTGATTTTGATTAATTGATTTGTTGATTGATTGGTTGGTTGGTTGCTTGATTGATTAATTTATTGGTTGATTGATTGATTGATTGACTGATAGACTGACTGACAAACTCACTGACTGATTGATTTTAGACGGGATGACAGACTGTCAGGACCCGGACTGTTGTATGAGCATAGCGTGTAGAGAGAGTCCACAGTGCAGGACTGCTCCTGATCCCATGGAGATACTCCTGAGGAAGCAACCTCCCAGCAGCTCAGCTTCCTTCTATGACCGGATGAGGTTCCTCATAGAGGATGAGAGCGTCCAGAGCTACGCCACTCAGACTTCCTTCAACCACAGGTAGCCTTTCTCAGTCTACGAGGGCTTCCTGTTACTCTCTGTCTACCAGGGCTTCCTTTGACTCATTGCAAATCAGGGCTTCCTCTAACTCTCTGTCAACAAGGGCTTCCTGTGACTCATTGTACATCTGAGCTTCCTTTGACTCATTGCAATCCAGGGCTTCCATTAACTCTCTGTCAGTCAGGGCTTCCATTAACTCTCTGTCAATCAGGGCTTCATTTACTCTCTGTCAACCAGCGCTTCCTTTGACTTAATGCCAATCATGGCTTCCATTAACTCTCTGTCAACAAGGGCTTCCATTAACTATCTGTCTACCAGTGTTCCCTTTGACTCATTGTAATCCAGGGCTTCCATTAATTCTCTGTCAATCAGGGCTTCCATTAACTCTCTGTTCTATCAGGGCTTCCATTAACTCACTGTCAACCAGAGCTTCCTTTGACTTAGTGCCAATCAGGGCTTCCTTTAACTCTATGTCTATCACGGCTTCTATTAACTCTCTTTCAACTAGGGGTTCCTTTAACTCTGTGTCAATCAGGGCTTCCTTTAAAATTCTGTCAATCAGGACTTCCTTTAGCCCTTGGCAAATATGCTAGTTGAATGATTGGTTGATTGATTAATAAAATTAAGTGAAAGATTTTTCTTTTAATTTTTATTAATCTATATCATTAATTAATTTGTTGATTAATTGACTATTTCATTTATTAATTGATTGATCCACTATATAAATAAATAAATATTATATTTATTATTAAATCGATTGCTTATTATTTGAATAATTTACTGACTGCTGGACTCATTGACTGCATGATGATTAACTGATGATTGATTGATTGATTGGTTGATTGGTTGTAACAGTCAGGTATCAGTGATTAGAGGCAAGGTTCTCTCCACAGATGGCAGTCCTCTGATAGGAGTACGCGTTGCCGTGGCAGCGCAACCTCTCTACGGCTTCACCGTCACCAGGGACCTAGGACTGTGCGTATTCTTATAAAGCATCGTATTGATAGGCTCGAGTCAGCTATTTAGTACACATATATACATGTATCTACATGTATATATATATATATATATATATATATATATATATATATATATATATATATATATATATATATATACAGTATATATATAATATATATTAATATATTCTGTTATATTAATTGTTTCAAAAATTTAAACGAATAGAAAAGTCTCAAATAGGGGATACTCTGATGATATGATGTATGACAAAGAGGATTGGAGATGGCCTATTCTTATCCCGACCCTGGTTGAACTAAGATTCAATGGAAGATGTTGATGATGATGATTCTATTATATTAATAATTGAACATTTATTAATTGGTAAAATAATTGAAATGTTCGATAATTGATTGAACGGCAGTATTGGTAGCACTCTTTCCTGAGTAGTAAGAGACCTTATGTTCGAATCCCTTCTTGACCGTATCTAATCGTGTCCGTGTGATGCGGAAACAGACTTTTCTAGCTTTAATTGATTGATTTTTACTAGATTTGACAAACATGTTGATAGACTGGCTGATAATAGCTTCTTTGACTTTTGTGCTAATTGCTGGCTAGTTAAATTATCTGATATACTTGTTAATTGATGACTTGTTATTAGATTTTATATCTAAACTAATGGCTTGCTATAGATTTGACTTGGTTTTTAACAGATTTGACTTGATTGTTAACAGATTTGACATGCTGGTTAACGGCGGTGGTTCAGTGACGCTCAGTTTTCAAAGACAACCCTTTAGAACACGCGAGGTAACGGTCATGGTGCCATGGAATCGAATGATTACCATGGATGCGGTTACCATGGTTTTGGAGAAGGAAAGGGAACCTGTGGGGGTCACTTGTCCCCCAGGGGTGAGCCATGACCCCCACCTCGTGAGACCGGTGATAAGAACAACCTGGCAGCACGCTCAGCTCAGTGCCTGCCCGGCTAGCAGCTCCGTTATACCCGAGTCCCAGGTTACATCACTTTGCTGATGTGATGATGATGATGATGATGGTGGTGGTGATGATGATGGTGGTGATGATGATGATGATGATGGTGGTGATGATGATGATGATGATGATGATGATGATAATGATGTTGGTGATGATGGTGATGGTGATGTTGATGACGATGATGATGATGATGATGATGATGATGATGGTGGTGGTGGTGGTGGTTGTGGTTGTGGTTGTAGTGGTGGTGATGGTGATGGTGATGTTGATGATGATGATGATGATGATGATGGTGGTGGTGATGATGGTGATGGTGATGGTGATGACGACGTCGTCGATGATGACGTTCATTATGTTGATGATAATAATGGTGATGATGATGATTACTGTGATGATGTTCATGATGATGATGCTCATGATGATGATGTTCTTATGATGATGATGTTCATAATGATAATGATAATAATGTTGATGTTACTGTTGATGATATTCACTATGATGATGGTTTTGCCTATGATCTTTGTGATATTGACGCTCATGAAGATGATAATGCTGACTTTCGTGTGAAGATATATTTAGTTGTGGTTTTGAGAAAATAAAAAAGTATTTGGCCCAAAATTTGTTGCATAATATATAAATAAATTCTTAAATATGCCCATTGTTTACACGCTAAACTAATTCTGAGTTACTTGACTGATATACTTTCTTAGCTTTATTTATGAATAAATTTGATTAACATGATAATCAAATCATTGATTCCAGGTAGAGGATTAACATGATAATCAAATCATTGATTCCAGGTAGAGGATTAACATGATAATCAAATCATTGATTCCAGGTAGAGGATTAACATGATAATCAAATCATTGATTCCAGGTAGAGGATTAACATGATAATCAAATCATTGATTCCAGGTAGAGGATTAACATGATAATCAAATCATTGATTCCAGGTAGAGGATTAACATGATAATCAAATCATTGATTCCAGGTACTCCAGGAGAGCCTACAGATCCCGCACACTGGTGTCTACCTGGTGTACAGGAGCAGTCAGACTCCTGGATACACATCCACCCTCCTCATAGACCTCACTCCAGACCTCCTACCACCTGACCTGGTGGTGGTCCACCTGAGGATTAGAGTGGAAGGTCTGGAGCACGAGAGGACCTTCGAGGCTGACCCTGGACTTCAGTACAAGTTTTCGTGGGATAGGAGGAACGCCTACAATCAGAAGGTCTATGGGATTGTGACAGCCAATGGTAAGCTAAGCTGAGGGGTGTGAAAGGTCTACATTTTGGCCCGCTTGCCTTGGATCTTGGATTTGCACTGTTTTGATCTCGCTTTCTTGTGGTCTCTGTGTACTCAGTCGTCGTCGTGTGGGGCTTTGGCGCCTGTTTGTGTAGAGTCTACAAAAGACGTCTCTGACATTGCCTAATAGCGAGGAACCGGACGTTAATTCTTATTGATTGATTGATTGATTTCTGCTAATAGACCTGTGCTAAAAACGGAGTGGCACATTCGAGATACCGTCATGAAAGTGATAAAAATTGACCGATTGTATGCAATTATGATTGACTAACTTCTTGTTAAATTTATTAAATAATTAGTTGATTGATTGATTTACTGACTGACTGATTGATCGATCGATTAATTGATTAATTGATTGGTTTACTGATTTACTGACTGATTGTTTGATTGAATGATCGGTTGACTGATTGATCGATTCATTTAATGACTGACTGATTGATCGATTGATTGAATGAATGAATTATTGATTGATTGATCGAATGCTTTTTGTTGATATAGTTGCAGTGGGTTATCAGTACGAAGGTTGTTCTAGAATATTCTGGGAGACCCAGACTGCCTCGATGAGCAGCTACGACATCTCCTCGTCAGAGATAGGATTCTGGAACCTTCACATCCACCACACCTACAACTTCCAGGAGGGTAGGCCGAAAGTCCTCAGTCCGTGGCAAATCTGAATCATCAAATATTACACCAGTATTAGGGTGCTACAGTCGTCCATGACAGTGTCGATCACATTCACTGGCACTAATCCAAAGTCAATCCAATGATCATCATCATCATCCTCCCTTGAATCACAGTCCAACTTCGGTCAGGATACGAATGGACTGTCTCAAATCTTCTCTGTCCTACGTCATATCATAAGTCAATCCCCTATTTGAGACTTTTCCATTCGTTTAAATTTTTGTAGCAGTTTCTGGAGCCTAGGCGCTCACCAACCGAATGCCCTTTCTGACTTTGATATGGATCTTAGTGCTTTAGTCGCCTTCTACGACACGTGCAGTCACCGGTTGGTCAATTCTTCAAACAACCCGGGCACAAGACGGGACATTATGAAATCTGAAATGGTTGAATTAAATTCTTAGCAGGGAATTCTTCCCAAAAGAACTGAAATAAATTTTAAATTAAAATTAGAATAATTAATATTTATAATGAGAAACACGAGGCATTATTGTTTACTGATACTCTGTACAACAAGATTTCGGCACTTAACTTTGACTAAATTAGTTATACTGGTTCAGCATGAAGACTTGTAACAGAAGTCTAGTCTAATTCCAGACCTCGCTAGAAAACATTTGTAGATTGTAGATAACGGTGTTGGTAAATTATGACGCTATATTGGCTACAGCCAGTGGCGATGTCGATAAGATACTCGACCGCGGATCAGTACGTGCGAGCCTCATATCCTGGGCTCGCCCGTCACTGACATCGCTTTCGAGTGAGGAAACTAACGTTAACATTAGCTTTATCATCTTTATATATACTTTACTGGCTAATTGGTTAAAATATGGAAATAGATATCTAAGGAGTTGTAAACCATAGCTCGATTAACTGATTGATTAACTGATTTATTTCTAAGGTATTCTGCACAAGGGAGACGGCACTAACATCTATTTGAAGGAGTGGCCTCGCAGTGTAGTGACTGTCGTGGGTGACGGTAGGTCTCGGCCCGTCGACTGCAGACAGAACTGCGACTCGAGGGCGGACCATGCCCAGCTGCTGGCCCCTGTGGCCCTAGCCTCGGGGCGGGATGGAAGCCTCTACGTGGGAGACTTCAACTTTGTGAGAAAACTGTCTGCCAGTCGACAAGATGTAGCCAGTATACTCAAGCTTAGGTGAGATAAATAATCTCTCTCTCTGTCTCTGTCTCTCTCTCTTCTTTTTCCCTCTCTCTGTCTCTCTCTCTCTTCCTCTCTTTCTCTTACTCTCGATTTCTGACAGTATCTGTATCGGCGATACTACCCACTCAGAACCTTTGCGTAGACTCGATGCTTCTTTAAGTTTCTTTTTATCTATACTCTCTTCCTGGCAATTGTAACCCGACTACAGTTGTTTCCCTTCTCTCCTTTCTCTCTCTCTCTCTGTCTCCCTTTCTCTCTCTCTCTCTCTCTTTCTCTCTCTCTCTCTGTCTATCTTTCTCTTTTAGTGCACTGCCCATTGGCAGATCCATGGCATACAACTCTTCCACTTATTTCTATCCTCTGCCTTTCTCTTAATATCAACAGATGAAGTATAGTTAAAAATGCGAAAAATAAACTTAGATAGTATTAATTAAATAACAGTTAACAAACACAATATATTCACAACGTACTTACTGGATATTTTTGCAAATGTACATATTTTTCCTGCGATAAACGAATAAAACTAATTTGCATGAATTTGATATACAGAGAATCACAGCCTAGTAGATAAATACAATCGAAGTTTTTAATCTAAAAACAGAAAAATGAGCAATAATTAAAAACTAAAATCTTTTAAACAAAATATTGTACCATTATATAATATTTATGATAGGATTAATTAATTGATTGATTGAGCGGTTGACTAATAGAATAATTTATTGATTTATTGATTGACTGATTGATTCATCGATTGATTGATTGATTGATTGATAGATTAATTTATTGATTGATTGATTGATTAACTGATTGATTGACTGGTTAACTGATTGATTGGTTAATTGATTGATTGATTGAATGATTGATTGATTGACTGACTGACTGATTGACTGATTGATTGAATGATTGTTTGACTGACTGACTGATTGACTGATTGATTGATTGATTAATTAATTGATTGATTGATTGATTGATTGATGGCAGTACCTCGGAAGTACCCTACAAGTACTACATGACGGTCAGTCCACTTGATGGAAAGCTCTATGTGTCAGACTTCCACTCGTTGAGAGTTATTCGGGTCAAGACGATGGGGGCGGTGCGTGACCTAGTTAATAACTACGAGGTCATTGCGGGCACTGGTGACCAGTGTGTACCCGGTGACCCCGAGCTGTGTGGGGATGGCGGGCTAGCCGTCAGAGCTAGGCTCTTCTATCCTAAAGGTATTGCTGACTTAAATTTTAGATATAAATTTAAATGTAATTTTTATTTTGCCTATTATTATTTAACTATTTCTGTAAAGTAGTCTCGAAGATAGATTTCGGCCATGACACTACTATCCAAGTTTTCGTTGTTAATAGTAATAATAATAATAATAATAATAATAATAATAATAATAATAATAATAATAATAATAATAATAAATAATAATAATAATAATAATAACAATAACACTAACAATAACAATTATAAAAATAATATTAATACATAAATGTTGCAGTTTTCTACTGTTAGTCTTATTATAGTCATCATTTTACAAACACAGCTTGCTCCACTTTCCATAAATATGATTCGTAGTGATATAATGGATATGGTGTCTCTATGTTTACGTAGGCGTTGCCATAGACAAAGATGGCCTTATATACATAGCTGATGGAGCCAACCTTAGAGTTATTAATAGCACCGGTTACATCAGCACTCTGATTGGTTCTCAGGGATTTCCTCGCTATTGGCAACCGTTGCCATGCCACCGTGTCGTCCAATTGGAAGAGGTTATTTGATACTGATTTTCATAGTATTAGAAAAATTTGTCCTAGTGCAGTTTTATCCTAAGTTTATCTGCAGAATACCAGTTGCAGCAGAGAGAGAGAGAGAGAGAGAGAGAGAGAGAGAGAGAGAGAGAGAGAGAGAGAGAGAGAGAGAAGACCCTATCTGAAACCTATTAATGTGCTTATAGGCGATATTAACTTCAACTTCAACTCCATAGGAAATTGAAGACCTATCTTTTCCATCTCTCTTTTGCATCCAGTGTCCATTTACCTGCGCCTAAATCACCTTTTCTTTAACTCCCTTTACTTGGACTTAATTTCTGGATTTTGAAATTTTGCACCGATTTTGGACCTTCTTTTTGCTCGCCGGCTTGATTTTGTCTCAATAGTGCTAGATGTTGTCATTGATGACTGTAGCACTCTAATTGTTGTTATTACTGTTGTTATTATTAGAATGTTTGCATAGCTAAGTGTGGAGAGCAGTTAAATGACGTATTTCTGAGGTCCTGAGATCATTTCTCGGTAAAGATTAAAATCCTAGAATTCACAGGACTAGTCTGAACAAATTTCTAGAAACTGCCTAACAGTTTAAAATTTGATATAAAAGTGATAGAAAACATTAATAAATTATCGTTTGCTACAATGTTATAAAACAATTTTGGGCCAACTAAAGAGGCTTTATTGTCAAACTATTTTGGCATCCATATTAGCAGTACTAACTGGGATACAAGGGAAGTAGATGATGATGATGATTATTATTAGCAGTACTAGATGTTGTCAAGGATAATAATTGTCATTTTTATGTTCAGGTCACTCTGCAATGGCCGACGGCTCTGACCATTAACCCACTGGACAATACACTACACATACTGGACAACAGCGTCGTTGTCAAGGTAACCCCTGACCACACCCACCTTCTCCTAGTGGCTGGTAGGCTGTCTCACTGCCCCCTGCGCCGCAATCACTCAGGCCTCTTACGAGACGATCAACCAATCCTAGCCACTGACAGCCCTCTAAACCACGCCCAGCAGATGACCTTCTCTGCAGATGGTGACCTATATATTGTCCAATCAGATGGCAAGAAAATAAACAGGGTCAAAGTTGTTGATACTTCGGGAATGATAAAACATTACGCTGGAAGGCAGGAGGGTGTTAGAGATAAAGCTGGAGAATGTGAATGTGTTGTTGGAAGAGGTAGGGGTTGCCAGTGTTCGGATGCCTTGGAGGAGCTTTCCAGTTCTATGACCCTGACAGATCCAACAGCCGTGACGGTTACTCCAGATAACATCGTTCATATAGCTGATATGGGCAATCTGAGACTTCACTCAGTCTATCCACCATTGCCACAGCCAAACCCTGACACGGGCGAGTTTGAGGTAAAGTCTATCATATTATATGTATATCATCATCATCATCTTCCCTTTGTAATTTGTAATTATATATTGAAACTTCAAAAATATTAACATTATAAAGGGTTTTATTCCATACATATATGGGCAGCTTTGCTCAGATGATTTTATTATTTCTATGTTTTCTAAAAAATGTTAGTTTGTGAAATTGTTTTTATCCTATATAATATGCATATGCTTAGTAGTCATCATCATCATCAACATCATCATCATCATCATAATATCATCATAATCACCTTGAATCCCAGTTTAACTGGGGTCGGGATACGAATAGACTGTCTCAAATCCTCTCTGTCCTACATCATTTCATGCATCAGTCAATCCCCTATTTGGAACTTTTCCATTCGTTTAAATCATATTATGTATATCACGCTCTGGTATTCTGCCATGTCACGTGGCAGGTCCATGGTACATATTTCTTAAGTCTGTTTTCTCTCAGCAAGAAACTCATTTACCAACAAACTGATACCCATTCCCAATCTTCAAACTCAAACATGGAAACATATGGCTTCAGCGGTGGTTTCCATTGCCTTCCTCAAACTTGTTTAGTCAACTCTTACAACACGTGCAGTTTATGGTTGACCTATTCTTCAGATTACAGGACGCGTGGACATACTTAAAACGGACATATAAAAGTCAATTTATAATAGGTTAATGCAAAGTAAGTCCTGACTCTAAATCATACAACTCTATCCAAGAAATCAGACATTGCAGAATTCTAATTTATTTAATGTAGATAAAACTATCGACTCTGGAAGTTCTTTATTTATCGATTATTTAATAGATTTGGTGTTTATAGTTATTTTATTGTGTCATAAACAGACTTATGATGGATTTATTGAACAGAGATCAATTGATTGATTGACTACTTTACTGCTTGATTGATTGATGCGTTGATTGGCTGATTGATTGACCGACTGATTGATTGATCGATCGATAGGTAATCTATGCACAAGCTAGAGAGAGATACGTTTTCAACAGATACGGTCAGCACGTGTCCACTATTAGCTTGACCAGCGGTCAGTTTCTCTACAACTTCACCTACAACGTTAACTCATACTACGGTAAATTGATGCGGGTAAACGATAGCACTGGGCAATCACTTACCATAGTGAGAGACTACACTCTGCAGGCCACGGTAGGCAGTTTTATTCCAGAAACTTCTATATTCGCTACAAATATGAATCCACAAAATCTCTTTATTGGGGAAAATCGGTTTTTGAAAATGTATAAACACCATTATTTTGATTCAAAAGATAACTACTAAAGCAACTACTAAATCTATATGACAAGTTGGAAACCTATTAATTGTGTTTGGAATGAGTGTCTTAATAATAGCTTAAAAGCTCAATATCTTAGTAGCTCAGAGTGCAAGTGCGTTATAAGGGACTGTCATGATATTTCATTGGCTGTTGCTGAGGTCCTGGGATCAATTCCCGGTAGAGCTGATCAGAGAGTAAAATCTCCGACATTCACCTTTCAGGGCACAGCGGTTCATCGGTTCTCCGGTACACAAGACGTCTTGAAAAAAGTCCTTCTGACCTTGACGTTAAACCCAGAATAAAAACTAAACTAATTTTTGGATTTTATAAGTGCTATAAAACCTATCGCTTTGAAGAATAAAATACGTAAATTACACTGCACAGAGTCTTTGTAACAGTAGTTTAAGTGTCGCGTTGTCTTGCAGTATGGAGTGCATTTTATTTTGAATTTAACTAGACTTCACCCACAAATATAATTTTCAAAATCTTGTGGCTATTTCGCTTACGTAAGCACTATTGGTATCATTGAGATGCCGTAAAACGAAGGTTTTATATTAACATTAGGCTACACTACGTCCATGGAAAAAGAGGCAGGGTTTGTATAACATACCTAGATTAGGTATGTTAGATGATTTAAAGACCCAAATCTATGTGAAAATGAAGAGGAAAGCGGAAGACAGAGAAGAGTGGAGGCGATATATACCATGGACCTGCCAGTAAGCAGTGCACTAAGAAAGAGAGTCTACATCCACAAATATAATACCTTTATTTCACAAATTAAATTTATAAATGAATCAAATGAGACTGATAATGGAAATAAAAGTAATTTATTATTAAATTAATAAATAATTATATAATTAAGATCTCTCTCTCTCTGTAAGTGCACTGCCTACTGGCAGGTCCATGGTATATAACGCCTCCACTCATCTCTATCTACCGTCTTCATGTCCATATACGAGTGGATCTTTAAATTATTTATAACATTCCTTTTGATATACCAAGATAATTAAGATATTGAATTATTAATTAAGATATTGATCTCATTGTAATGAAGGAACTTCATCTGCCAAACTCGGGCGCAACACCCTCAGGAGCTGACGCCCTCCATATTTGTAAGCTAGTCAGGGATGGAATGGGACAGCTGGAGAAGTTCATCACTCCAGATAACTCCACCACAACGTTCCAGTACATGGGCGGCTCGGGACTTCTAACGGTCAAGCAGACCAGCTCTGGAGAAACCTTTCTATATGAGTATGACGTCAATGGAAGACTGAGCGCATTGGTCCAGCCAACTGGAGAGAGGCTGGTTGTGAGTGGTAGAACCGGTGGAGGAGGTGGAGGGTACTCTGTGGAACTGGGTTAGTTAGCCAGTGTCTTCGCACATTGTAAAGATAGAATACCATAGACCTTTATCTACTTCCGTTATACAGTGATTAGAATATTCCTTGTAATATGATACAATCAAAAAGCCGAATTTATATTGATTAAATGATTGATTAATACAAATGTCGGAAAGGGCGTTCGGTTGGTGAGCGTCTAGGCTCCAGAAATTGCTACAAAAACTTAAACGAATGGATAAAAAGTCTATTCGTATCCCGACCCGGGTTAAACTGGGATTTAAGGGAAGAAGATGATGATGATGAAGTGATTAATTGAAATTTTAAGCAGTGTTAAGAATATTTTTAATTACCTATACAATTTGTGGAAGGTTTGTTTTACGACTGTGCAGGCTCAGGTGTCAATACTTCATCTGATTGGAGCGATGGTTTGAGAGTTAGCTTCCCTCACGACAGTTACCTAGCAACGGAATACCCTTTCAATATGGCTGTAGTCATGGAAACCACTCCCTACCCGTTGCTAACGACTAGACAACCTCTGTCAATCACTCGCAGAATTCTACTGCCTGACAACGTCACACACACTGCCCAATGGAGATATAGTGTTTCTACTGGAAATTCCCGTTCAGAATTTCTCGTCACTAGAAATACCCAGCAGAAAGGTGCATCAACCAATCAAAACTCTGCTATGCCGAGAGGAGGAGGAGCTGGGGAGGGACCTGCAGTGTCACAGCTGGTGAGTGACAGCTCAAGGTTATCGGAGCATGCGGAAATGTCAAGGTCATTTGAGCATAAATATTCTCAGGGATATGACAGGCGGGAACTTGCTGTAAGTAGTAGTTGAAATAACCCTTTTAAACAAATAAAATAAAATAAAGAAATAGAATAAAATAATATAAATAAAAAATAAAATAAATTGTTTAAAAATTACAGCCTCATATGCTTCACGCTTACTCTGAGATATAGCGTGTTTATTGATTTTGATTCATTTGATCTCAAAGCAATTCAAGAGTTATAGTTATACACGTAGTTGCTGCCCTTTATTTGTGAGATTTAAATGCATTAATTGTTTGACAATTAACATTGATTTCCTGATTGATTGGGTTTGTTTCAGGTAAACGGAGAAACAATTTTAACATTTGAATACAATTCAGACACACGTACTGAGGTTATCTTAGGCAGAAGGAGGCGGGACGAGCTCTTGTCAATCATGTATGACGTCACTGGAAGGATTACGCATGTCAGCTCGCGGTTGGTCGGCCTGGCTGCGCTAAATATAACCTATGAGTCACGCGGCGGGCAGCTATCTAGCTGGTCTCATGGAGATCTGAGCGTTAGCTGGAGCTATGATAAATCTGGGAGGGTCGTGGAACGTAGGAGGGATGAAAGAACAGCGTTTAGATATCAGTATAAGAATTCCAATAAGGTAAAGCTTTTTTATCATAATTTTATATCGGATTACAATAATTATATCAGTACAATTATTACTGAATCTTCAATGTTTATTTTCAGGTTACCCTGACTTCATCGATCACGTGACACGGATTATAGTGAAATTTCAATTAGTTTAGCTGAAATAATAATATATGTACTTTTCACATTTCTTTATTCTTTATTAATTTCTGTTTATCTTGTATCTAAATGATTCACATTTTCTATGTAGGTCTGCACTAAGTATAAAGTGATTGATTTAAATTGTTCTTCTCTACTTATTTCAGCGAAAGCCGCATAATCTCAATCTTTCTGTCTAACGGAACATTAAATTTGATTGGACTCTTTGATTTGCTGATTGATTGCTTTATTTATTTTCACTAGCCATTTCTCTGCTGCTTATGGCCTTACGAAATACTTAATTGACTAAAGGATCGCTTAATTGTTTGAATTATCGGATAGGCCTAATTGACTGAATTACAGGGTAATTGAGTGAAATATCGAATAATTGCCTGAATTATCGGATAAGTGACTGAATTAGAGGATAATCGACTGAATTAGCGGATAATCGACTGAATTATCGGATAATTGACTGGTTATCGGGTAATTGACTGAGTTATCGGATAATTAACTGAATTATCGGATACTTGACTGAATTATCGGGTACTTGACTGAATTATCGGATAATTGACTGAATTATCGGATAATTGGCTGAAATATCGTTTGATTGACTGAATTATCGTTTAATAAGAATCGTTTAACTGACTAAAGCATCGGATAATTGTCTGAAAGATAATAGATTTTCTAATTGCTTGCAAAAGATTCATTAGACTCAATAATTAACTGATTGATCTAGTGTATAACTGATTGATAGACACAGAGGCCTACGAGCGTCACGCTACCTAGCGGCATTCAGTACCACTTTGTCTATGACTCCTCCTCCAACCTGCGTCACCTGGTCATGCCTAATCTAGCCCGTCATCAGCTGAGCAGTGTAAGCGAGCTAGGCAGGCATCGTGTGCTCTACACGCCTCCCGGGTCCAGGGCTTACGTGCAGGAGTGGAACAGTCAGGGAAAGTTGAACAAGGTGAGAATTTCTCGATTAATAGAACTATTCGTTACGCTGAAAGGAAGGGACTATAATATTATTAATTAGATTAGGACTATTAGGACTCCAGCTGGAGCCAGTGGCGATGTCGGTAAGATACTCGACCGCGGATCAGTATGTGCGGAGTTCAAATCCTGTGCTCGCCCGTCACTGACATCGCTTTTGAGTGAGGAAACTGACGTTAACATTGGCTTTACCAGCTTTATTATTACATTACGCAGATTAGGGCTACTATTATACTAATTAGATTAGGGCTACTATTATATTAATTAGATTAGGGCTACTATTATATTAATTAGATTAGGGCTACTATTATATTAATTAGATTAGGGCTACTATTATATTAATTATATTAGGACTACTATTATATTAATTAGATTAGGGCTACTATTATATTAATTAGATTAGGGCTACTATTATATTAATTAGATTAGGGCTACTATTATATTAATTAGATTAGGACTACTATTATATTAATTAGATTAGGGCTACTATTATATTAATTAGATTAGGGCTACTATTATATTAATTAGATTAGGGCTACTATTATATTAATTAGATTAGGGCTACTATTATATTAATTAGATTAGAGCTATTGTTATTAATTAATGATTAAATGAAATACTATTTTACTTATTAAGCTTTGATACTATATGTTGATTGTTTGTTTATTCATTACATCTTCCAGATTAAATAATTGTGTGCTACCTTTTATCTACCTTGATGGACAGTCTTCTCTAACAATTAACTGGAACGACCAAAGACTATAGCATAATGTTAATTTCTTCTCTTGAAAGCATGTTAGAGACGGGTTGAGCACTGAATTTTAATCCTGCATCGACTGATGAAGGTCCTAGCAAATGGACACCTAGCTGATGATGCTACTGGTTCTACGTTTATTAATCTGAATAAATAAGCCTCTATATATTTTTAATTAATTAGGTGTTCTTCTGATTTCAAATAATTAGTAATAATAATAACACACATTATAGTGAAATGATCAACTACGTTGATATCTATCACTTCTAATACCACATGTTGAATCCGTTAGGCAATTTTGTCCATTTTCCGTGTATCCAGTCCAGTGAATGCCCGAGATTCACTGGACTGGATACACGGAAAATAGTAGTTGTGACCACAGAATTAATAGTTTACTAAATGCTTCTATTTTATATTAGATTAAAAACATTGATTAATTGTATGATTTCTGAAGGTTCTATACCCCAGTGGTCATAGGCGTATTACATACATATACGAACCAATGGGTGATCAGCGGTTGTCTAATATCTTCTTTGATTGGTCAGTTATTGAAATGACGTACAGCTCTACAACACGCCTACTGAATGTCGTCAATATGACGTTACTGCCTCCTCACTCAAAAGGCAAAATTTGTGTTTTTATTTTTCTGTGAAATTATGCAATTTTACATCAGTCAAGCACTAATTTTAAACTGTTATTAACAATTAGTTTATTCCAAGTGTACTAACGTGTAGTAACTACCTCTTATTTGCATTGATTATGAAATCCTTAGGCTAAACAGTTTTTAACTATTACAAAAATCTGTATTAAAAAATGTTAAGTAGATTTCATAATTAAACATAGGTTTGACTTTTTAAGTTTTTAGCGTTTTTCTAAATGTTATAGAATAGGTCTCATTCTCAGTTTCCTCACTTCTGTCAAATGCCATGTTCAGGCATAATTTTTGCGAAAGCATCATTTTAATAACTACATTAAATCTACTAACAGTTTCTTTTAATAATTAAAAATTAATAGTAATAATTGTGTTTAAGACTCCTCACATCTCTGCTCTCTGCTTTTATTGACAACTGCATAAACGTCTTTTTTATCATATCGTACGAGTCATATAGAATGTCATATACGAATGTGTATTCAGTTACAAATAAATGATCATGGCTCTCTCCCTCTCTGTCTCTCTCTCTCTCTCTCTCTCTCTCTCTCTCTCTCTCTCTCTCTCTCTCTCTCTCTCTCATATGATATGGCATTCAAGACTTTTAATGAATATTGTATTTTGTAGATGGTCTGAGCGGCTACTCCTGTATTATAACATTCGACCATCAGATGGGCCCCCTAGTGACCTCCATGCGCACCATGTATCGACCTGTCAGTCAACAACCATCCAACATTCCATTTGTCGACGCCTCCTTCAGATACACCTACGACCAACACTTTGCTGTCGTCTCATTGGTCGCTGATATTGGTGGGCGTGGTTTACCACCCATCGATCTCGATTATGATTGGTCAGTAACTGGTAGGCTGACCCGGATGGGCGGGTTCACATTTGAATACCCTCACGGAAGTCCTAGAAGATCAGTTACAAGGGATAGGAATGCGGAGATAGTTGTGGACAAGGATCCTTTAGGAAGAAGAACGGATATCTGGCTGAGATTCAACAATGATGTAGTGTTTACCCTGGAGGTTAAATACGATCGACTAGGCAGGCTCCATCAGTGGAGACGTAAGGTAAATCATTGCTCTCATGTCTTGCAATCAACCTAGGGCCTATCAGTTCCAAGCAACGACTTATTAACTATGTTCTTCCACAAAGTTGATTTTAGCCATGTACCTATGGTTATGCGTGGTTATGCGTGTTAATAACTTCACATACTTGCCTGTATGGATGCTTGTGTGCCTGTACCTATGCGTGATAACTTCATATACTTGTACACGTATGTATGTGTACTTGTGTTCCTTTACCTATGGTTATGTGTGCTAATAACATTATGTACTTATATGGGTACTTGTGTGCTGTACCTATGGTTATGTGTGTAAGTGACTTCATATACTTGTACATCACATCTTGTACATTAACCTATGGTTAAGTGGGATAATAACTTTATATACCTGTATGTATGGGTATATGTATATGTATATGTATATGTATGTGTACATGTATGTGTACATGGATGTGTACATGTATGTGTACATGGATGTTTACATGTATGTGTACATGTATGTGTACATGGATGTTTACATGTATGTGTACATGGATGTGTACATGTATGCGTATATGTATGTGTACATGGATGTGTACATGTATGTGTACATGTATGTGTACATGTATGTGTACATGTATGTGTACATGGATGTTTACATGTATGTGTGCATGTATG
>CAJHZI010000400.1:0-12604 GCA_905160935.1 Enchytraeus crypticus
TTGCAACTTTCCACACTTTCACTACTATAAATATATATATATATATATATATATATATATATATATATATGTATATGTATGTATATATATATATATATTTGTATATATGACCTCCCCGTCCCTAACGTTAGCTAAATAAATATTTTGAAAGCATATAAAACTGAAATGAGGATGGTGAACCCTGCAGCAATACATAAAATCCTGCTACTGAAATTTGATGTGTGGTTCATTCCAGCGTATCGAAATACTACGGAATAAAATATTAAAATTAAGATATTCCATGGAGACTTGTCTATCTGAATTACGCCATAAAGTGGCGCATTTTACTGTATTGTATTGTATTGTATTGTATTAATAACACAATATATAATATTATATATATATTATAATATATATATATTATAATATATATATTATAAAATATATAAGTATATATAAATATATAAATATATATATATATATATATATATATATATATATATATATATATTTATATATAATTATAATAATTTAAAAAAAATAATAATAATAATATTAATAATATAACCAAAATCCATTTGGATTAAGTGACAAATGAAATGCTTTTAATAGACGCAATCATATTCAATATAATATATAATTCCATTCACCAGACGACAGAAGCACACTTGCACCTTGTGCAACCCATGTACTCCTATACCCTTGTACCCTTCCATTCTTCCACCCTTGCACCTTTCCACACACCCACCAGTGCGAAGCATAACCAATTGCATTAAATGCCAAATAAAATGCTTTCAATAGATGGCAATCATTTTCATTGTAAATATATAAAAATTCCATCCCATACGCAGAATCACTCATGACCTTTGCACGCTTGTAATCTCTAATCTTGTACCTCCATCTTCACCCAGCACCTAAACACACTCCACTACTGAAAATAAAATGTTTCAATCAGATGGAAAATATTTTCAATGTCAATAAGATTTTACTTTCCATTCACCATACGGCAGAATCACCCATGTACCTTTGTACCCTTGTAGTCTTCTACCCTTGTAACCTTCCATCATTCCACACTTGCAACTTTCCACACTTGCACTACTATAAATATATATATATATATATATATATATATATATATATATATATATATATATATATATATATATAGATATATATGTATATATGACCTCCACGTCCCTAACGTTAGCTAAATAAATATTTTGAAAGCATGTAAAACTGAAATGAGGATGGTGAACCCTGCAGCACTACATAAAATCCGGCTACTGAAATATGATGCGTGGTTCATTCCAGCGTATCAAAATACTACGGAACTAAATCCAAAAATTAAGATATTCCAGGGAGACTTGTCTATCTGAATTGCGCCATAATGTGGCGCATTTTACTGTATTGTATTGTATTGTATTAATAACATAATATATAATATTATATATATATTATAATATATATATATTATAAAATATATCTATATATATTATATATTAATATATATATAATATATATCTATATATAGATATATTTACTATAATATATATAATAATAATCATTTTAAAATAAAAAATAATAATAATATAATATATAACCATAAACCATTTGCACTAAACGGCCCAAATGAAATGCTTTCAATAGACGGCCTTATCAATATAATATATAATTCCATTCCAAAGACGACTAAGCACACTTGCACCTGTGAACAAGTACTCTTCAATGCACTTGTACTTCCCTTCGCCACCCTTGCACCTGTCCGCACGTCCAATAGTGCGAAGATACGCAATGCAGTAAATGCCAAATAAAATGCTTTCAATAGATGGCAAAATATTTTCAATGTAATATATACAATTCCATTCACCATACGGCAGAATCACCCATGCACCTTTGCACGCTTGTACTCTTCTACTCTTGTACCCTTCCATCCTTCCACCCTTGCACCTAACCACACTTCCACTACTGCCAAATAAAATGTTTTCAATAGATGGCAAAATATTTTCAATGTAATATATACAATTCCATTCACCATACGGCAGAATCACCCATGTACCTTTGCACCCTTGTAGTCTTATACCCTTGTAACCTTCCATCCTTCCACACTTGCAGCTTTCCACACTTGCACTACTATAAATATATATATATATATATATATATATATATATATATGTATATATGACCTCCACGTCCCTAACGTTATCTAAATAAATATTTTGAAAGCATGTAAATCTGAAATGAGGATGGTGAACCCTGCAGAACTACATAAAATCCAGCTACTGAAATATGATGCGTGGTTCATTCCAGCGTATCAAAATACTACAAAATAAAATCCTAAATTTAAGATATTCCAGGGAGACTTGTCTATCTGAATTACGCCATAAAGTGGCGCATTTTACTGTATTGTATTGTATTTTATTAATAACATAATATATAATATTATATATATATTATAATATATATATATTATAATATATATATATTATAGAATATATAAGTATATATATTTATATATATATATATATATATATATATATTTATATATAATAATTATAATTTTAAAATAATAATAATAATAATAATATTAATATTATAACCAATAACCATTTGCACTAAGTGCCAAATGAAATGCTTTTAATAGACGGCAATCATATTCAATATAATATATAATTCCATTCACCAGACGACATAAGCACACTTGCACCTTGTGCAACCCATGTACTCTTATACCCTTGTACCCTTCATATATACAAATATATATATATATATATATATATATATATATAAGTAGTGCAAGTGTGGAAAGTTGCAAGTGTGGAAAAATGGAAGGTTACAAGGGTAAAAGACTACAAGGGTGCAAAGTTACATGGGTGATTCTGCCGTATGGTGAATGGAATTGTATATATTACATTGAAAATATTTTGCCATCTATTGAAAGCATTTTATTTGGCAGTAGTGGGTATTTGATTATTTGCAAGGGTGGAAGGATGGAAGGGTACAAGAGTAGAAGAGTACAAGCGTGCAAAGCTGCATGGGTGATTCTGCCGTATGGTGAATGGAATTGTATATATTACATTGAAAATGATTGCCATCTATTGAAAGCATTCTATTTGGCATTTAATGCAATTGCTTATGTTTCGCACTAGTGGACGTGAGGAAAGGTGCAAGGGTGGAAGAATGGAAGAGTACAAGGGTATAATAGTACAACGGTTGCACAAGGTGCAAGTGTGCTTATGTCGTCTGGTGAATGGAATTATATATTATATTGAATATGGTTGCCGTCTACTGAAAGCATTTCATTTGGCACTTAGTGCAAATGGTTATTGGTTAAAATATTAATATTATTATTATTTTTATTTTAAAATTATTATTATTTTATATAATATATATATATATATATATATATATATATATATATATATATATATATATATATATTTGTATATATATACTGATATATTTTATAATATATATATATAATAATATATATATATTATAATTTATATATAATATTATATATTGTGTTATTAATACAATACAATACAATACATTACAGTAAATTGCGCCACATTATGGCGTAATTCAGATAGACAAGTCTCCATGGAATATCTTAATTTTAGGATTTTATTCCGTAGTATTTCGATACGCTGGAATGAACCACACATCAAATTTCAGTAGCAGGATTTTATGTAGTGCTGCAGGGTTCACCATCCTCATTTCAGTTTTATGTGCTTTCAAAATATTTATTTAGCTAACGTTAGGGACGGGGAGGTCATATATACAAATATATATATATATATACATACATATACATATATATATATATATATATATATATATATATATATATATATATATATATATATATATTTATAGTAGTGCAAGTGTGGTTAGGTGCAAGTGTGGAAGGATGGAAGGTTACAAGGGTAGAAGACTACAAGGGTACAAAGGTACATGGGTGATTCTGCCGTATGGTGAATGAAATTGTATATATTACATTGAAAATGATTGCCATCTATTGAAAGCATTTTATTTGGCATTTAATGCAATTGCTTATGCTTCGCACTGGTGGACGTGAGGAAAGGTGCAAGGGTGGAAGAATGGAAGGGTAAAAGGGTATAAGAGTACATGGGTTGCACAAGGTGCAAGTGTGCTTATGTCGTCTGGTGAATGGAATTATATATTATATTGAATATGATTGCGTCAATTAAAAGCATTTCATTTGGCACTTAGTCCAAATGGATTTTGGTTATATTATTAATATTATTATTATTTTTTTTTAAAATTATTATAATTATATATAAATATATATATATATATATATATATATATACTTATATATTTTATAATATATATATATTATAATATATATATATTCTCCTCTCTCTCTCCTCTTCTCTATTTGTGATTTCTTCATCCCCTCCCCTCCCCTCCCTTCCCGTCCCACCCTGCCCACATTAATGGCGTAATTCCGAATAGACCAGTCATCCCTGGAATATCTTAGTTTTAGGATTTTATTCGGAAATGTACTTCGATACGCTGGAATAACCACCATCATATTTTGTAGCAGGATTTTATGTAGTGCTGCAGGGTTACCATCCTCATTTCAGTTTTATATGCTTTCAAAATATTTATTAGCTAACTTAGGGACGTGGGAGGTCATATATACATATATATATATCTATATATATAGATATAATATTTATATATATATAATATGTATAAATATATTTTAGTAGTGCAAGTGGTGGAAAGTTGCCAATTGTGGAAGATGGAAGGTGTCCAAGGGTATAAGACTACAAGGGTTCAAAGTTTCCATGGTTGATTCTGCCGTATGGTGAATGGAATTGTATATATTACTTACATTGAAAATATTTTTGCCATCTATTGCAGCATTTTATTTGGCATTAGTGGAATTGTGGTTTAGTGCAAGGGGTGGAAGGCATGGAAAGGGTACAGAGTAGAAGAGTCCAGCGTGCAAAGGTGATGGGTGATTCTGCCGTATGGTGAATTGGAATTGTTATATATTACATTGAACAATGAGTGCCAAAATCGTATTGAAATACATTTTATTTTGGCATTTAATGCAATTGCTTATGCTTCGCACTAGTGGACGTGAGGAAAGGTGCAAGGGTGGAAGAATGGAAGAGTACAAGGGTATAAGAGTACATGGGTTGCACAAGGTGCAAGTGTGCTTATGTCGTCTGTTGAATGGAATTATATATTATATTGATTATGATTGCCGTCTATTGAAAGCATTTCATTTGGCACTTAGTGCAAATGGTTATTGGTTATAATATTAAAATTATTATTATTTTTATTTTAAAATTATTATTATATATATATATATGTATATATTCCTTTATATGTTATAATATATATATATTATAATATATATATATTATAATATATTATAATATATATTGTGTTATTAATACAATACAATACAATACAGTAAAATGCGCCACATTATGGCGCAATTCAGATAGACAAGTCTCCCTGGAATATCTTAATTTTAGGATTTTGTTCCGTAGTATTTTGATACGCTGGAAAGAACCACGCATCATATTTCAGTAGCAGGATTTTATGTAGTGCTGCAGGGTTCACCATCCTCATTTCAATTATACATGCTTTCAAAGTATTTATTTAGCTAACGTTAGGGACGTGGAGGTCATTTATACAAATATATATATATATATATATATATATATATATATATATATATATTTATAGTAGTGCAAGTGTGGAAAGTTGCAAGTGTGGAAGGATGGAAGGTTACAAGGGTTTTGATAAGACTACAAGGGTGCAAAGGTACATGGGTGATTGTGCCGTATGGTGAATGGAATTGTATATATTATATTGAAAATATTTTGCCATCTATTGAAAGCATTTTATTTGGCAGTAGTGGAAGTGTGGTTAGGTGCAAGGGTGGAAGGATGGAAGGGTACAAGAGTAGAAGAGTACAAGCATGCAAAGGAGCATGGGTGATTCTGCCGCATGGTGAATGGAATTGTATATATTACATTGAAAATGATTGCCATCTATTGAAAGCATTTCATTTGACATTTAATGCAACTGCTTATGCTTCGCACTAGTGGACGTGAGTAAAGGTGCAAGGGTGAAAGAATGGAAGGGTACAAGGGTATAAGAGTACATGGGTTGCACAAGATGCAAGTGTGCTTATGTCGTCTGGTGATTGGAATTATATATTATATTGAATATGATTGCCGTCTATTGAAAGCATTTCATTTGGCTCTTAGTGCAAATGGTTATTGTTTATAATATTAATATTATTATTATTATTATTTTAAAATTCTTATTATTTTATATATATATATATATACATATATATATATATATATATATACTTATATATTTTATAATATATATATTATAGTATATATATATTATAATACATATATAATATTATATATTGTGTTATTAATACAATGCAATACAATACATTACAGTAATATGCGCCACATTATGGCGTAATTCAGATAGACAAGTCTCCCTGGAATATCTTAATTTTAGGATTTTATTCCGTAGTATTTCGATACGCTGGAATGAACCACACATCATATTTCACTAGCAGGATTTTATGTAGTGCTGCAGGGTTCACCATCCTCATTTCAGTTTTATATGCTTTCAAAATATTTATTTAGCTAACGTTAGGGACGGGGAGGTCATATATACAAATATATATATATATATACATACATATACATATATATATATATATATATATATATATATATATATATTTATAGTAGTGCAAATGTGGAAAGTTGCAGGTGGGGAAGGATGGAAGTTTACAAGGGTAGAAGACTACAAGGGTACAAAGGTACATGGGTGATTCTGCCGTATGGTGAATGGAATTGTATATATTACATTGAAAATGATTGCCATCTATTGAAAGCATTTTATTTGGCATTTAATGCAATTGCTTATGCCTCGCACTGGTGGACGTAAGGAAAGGTGCAAGGGTGGAAGAATGGAAGGGTACAAGGGTATAAGAGTACATGGGTTGCACAAGGTGCAAGTGTGCCTATGTCGTCTGGTGAATGGAATTATATATTATATTGAATATGATTGCGTCTATTAAAAGCATTTCATTTGGCACTTAGTGCAAATGGATTTTGGTTATATTATTAATATTATTATTATTAATATTTTAAAATTATTATAATTATATATAAATATATATATATATATATATATATATATATATATATGTATATATATACTAATATATTTTATAATATATATATACTATAATATATATATATATAATATATATTATATTATATATTGTGCTACTTATACAATACAATGCAATACATTACAGTAAAATGCGCCACATTATGGCGTAATTCAGATAGACAAGTCTCCCTGGAATATCTTAATTTTAGGATTTTACTCCGTAGTATTTCGATACGCTGGAATGAACCACACATCATATTTCAGTAGCAGGATTTTATGTAGTGCTGCAGGGTTCACCATCCTCATTTCAGTTTTACATGCTTTCAAAATATATATTTAGCTAACGTTAGGGACGTGGAGGTCATATATACATATATATATATATATATACATACATATACATATATATATATATATATATATATATATATATATATATTTATAGTAGTGCAAGTGTGGAAAGTTGCAAGTGTGGAAGGATGGAAGGTTACAAGGGTAGAAGACTACAAGGGTACAAAGGTACATTGGTGATTCTGCCGTATGGTGAATGGAATTGTATAAATTACATTGAAAATATTTTGCCATCTATTGGAAGCATTTTATTTGGCAGTAGTTGAAGTGTGGTTAGGTGCAAGGGTGGAAGGATGGAAGGGTACAACAGTAGAAGAGTACAAGCGTGCAAAGGTGCATGGGTGAATCTGCCGTATGGTGAATGGAATTGTATATATTACATTGAAAATGATTGCCATCTATTGAAAGCATTTTATTTGGCATTTAATGCAAGTGCTTATGCTTCGCACTGGTGGACGTGAGGAAAGGTGCAAGGGTGGAAGAATGGAAGGGTACAAGGGTATAAGAGCACATGGGTTGCACAAGGTGCAAGTGTGCTTATGTAGTCTGGTGAATGGAATTATATATTATATTGAATATGATTGCCGTCTATTAAAAGCATTTCATTTGGCACTTAGTGCAAATGGTTATTGGTTATAATATTAATATTATTATTATTATTATTATTTTAAAATTATTATTATTATATATAAATATATATATATATATATATATATAAACTTATATATTTTATAATATATATATATTATAATATATATATATTATAATATATATATAATATTATATATTGTGTTATTTATACAATACAATACAATACATTACAGTAAAATGCGCCACATTATGGCGTAATTCAGATAGACAAGTCTCCCTGGAATATCTTAGTTTTAGGATTTTATTCCGTAGTATTTCGATACGCTGGAATGAACCACACATCATATTTCAGTAGCAGGACTTTATGTAGTGCTGCAGGGTTCACCATCCTCATTTCAATTTTACATGCTTTCAAAATATTTATTTAGCTAACGTTAGGGACGTGGAGGTCATATATACATATATATATATATATATATATATATATATATATATATTTATTTATAGTAGTGCAAGACTGGAAAGTTGCAAGTGTGGAAGGATGGAAGGGTACAAGGGTAGAAGACTACAAGTGTGCAAAGGTACATGGGTGATTCTGCCGTATGGTGAATGGAATTGTATATATTACATTGAAAATGTTTGCCATCTATTGAAAGCATTTTATTTGGCAGTAGTGGAAGTGTGGATAGGTGCAGGGGTGGAAGGATGGAAGGGTACAAGGGTAGAAGAGTACAAGCGTGCAAAGGTGCTTGGGTGATTGTGCCGTATGGTGAATGGAATTGTATATATTACATTGAAAATGATTGCCATCTATTGAAAGCATTTTATTTGGCATTTAATGCAATTGCTTATGCTTCGCACTAGTGGACGTGAGGAAAGGTGCAAGGTTGGAAGAATGGAAGAGTACAAGGGTATAATAGTACAACGGTTGCACAAGGTGCAAGTGTGCTTATGTCGTCTGGTGAATGGAATTATATATTATATTGAGTATGATTCTCGTCTATTGAAAGTATTTCATTTGGCACTTAGTGCAAATGGTTATTGGTTATAATATTAATATTATTATTATTTTTATTTTAAAATTATTATAATATATATATATATATGTATATATACCTTTATATTTTATAATACATATATATTATAATATATATATATTATAATATATTATAATATATATTGTGTTATTAATACAATACAATACAATACAGTAAAATGCGCCATTTTATGGCGTAATTCAGATAGACAAGTCTCCCTGGAATATCTTAATTTTAGGATTTTGTTCCGTAGTATTTTGATACGCTGGAATGAACCACGCATCATATTTCAGTAGCAGGATTTTATGTAGTGCAGCAGAATTCACCATCCTCATTTCAATTTTACATGCTTTCAAAATATTTATTTAGCTAACGTTAGGGACGTGGAGGTCATATATACAAATATATATATATATATATATATATATATATATATATATATATATATATTTATAGTAGTGCAAGTGTGGAAAGTTGCAAGTGTGGAAGGATGGAAGGTTACAAGGGTATAAGACTACAGGGGTGCAAAGTTACATGGGTGATTCTGCCGTATGGTGAATGGAATTGTATATATTACATTGAAGATATTTTGCCATCTATTGAAAGCATTTTATTTGGCAGTAGTGGAAGTGTGGTTAGGTGCAAGGGTGGAAGGATGGAAGGGTACAAGAGTAGAAGAGTACAAGCTTTCAAAGGTGCATGGGTGATTCTGCCGTATGGTGAATGGAATTGTATATTTTACATTGAAAATGATTGCCATCTAATGAAAGCATTTTATTTGGCATTTAATGCAATTGCTTATGCTTCGCACTAGTGGACGTGAGGAAAGGTGCAAGGGTGGAAGAATGGAAGGGTACAAGGGTATAAGAGTACAAGTGTTGCACAAGGTGCAAGTGTGCTTGTGTCGTCTGGTGAATGGAATTATATATTATATTGAATATGATTTGCCGTCTATTGAAAGCATTTCATTTTTTGCCAGTTAGTGCAATGGTTATTGGGCTTACTATTTTTTATTTTTATTTGAAATTATTATTATTCTATAAAATTTATATAAATATATATCTATATACATATATATATCTATATCTTAATATATTTATATATCTCTTATATTATATTTAATAATATATAATATTATAATATCTATCTATTTATCCTTTATATATATCTTATATCTTGTGTTTTAATCCCATACAATACAAACATTACAGTAATTGCGCCCCATTATGGCGTAACTCAGATAGCAATCTCCCTGGCATATCTTTAATTTTAGGATTTTGTTCCGAGTATTTTGTACCGCTGGAATGCCCCACGCACTCATATTCAGTAGCAGGATTTTATTAGTGTGCAGCAGGGTTCACCATCCTCATTTCAATTTTACATACTTTCAAAATATTTATTTAGCTAACGTTAGGGACGTGGAGGTCATATATACAAATATATATATATATATATATATATATATATATATATATATATATATATATATTTATAGTAGTGCAAGTGTGGAAAGTTGCAAGTGTGGAAGTATGGAAGGTTACAAGGGTAAAAGACTACAAGGGTGCAAAGCTGCATGGGTAATTCTGCCGTATGGTGAATGGAATTGTATATATTACATTGAAAATGATTGCCATCTATTGAAAGCATTTTATTTGGCATTTAATGCAATTGCTTATGCTTCGCACTAGTGGACGTGAGGAAAGGTGCAAGGGTGGAAGAATGGAAGAGTACAAGGGTATAATAGTACAACGGTTGCACAAGGTGCAAGTGTGCTTATGTCGTCTGGTGAATGGAATTATATATTATATTGAATATGGTTGCCGTCTATTGAAAGCATTTCATTTGGCACTTAGTGCAAATGGTTATTGGTTAATATATTAATATTATTTTTATTTTTATTTTAAAATTATTATTATTATATATAATTATATAAATATATATATATATATATATATATATATATATATATATATATATATATTTATATATACATATGTATATATATATATATTTTATAATATATATATATTATACTTTATATATATCATAATATATATATAATATTATATATTGCGTTATTAATACAATAAAATACAATGCATTACAGTAAAATGCGCCACATTATGGCGTAATTCAGATAGACAAGTCTCCCTGGAATATCTTAATTTTTGGATTTTGTTCCGTAGTATTTTGATACGCTGGAATGAACCACGCATCATATTTCAGTAGCAGGATTTTATGTAGTGCTGCAGGGTTCACCATCCTCATTTCAGTTTTACATGCTTTCAAAATATTTATTTAGCTAACGTTAGGGACGTGGAGGTCATATATACAAATATATATATATATATACATACATATACATATATATATATATATATATATATATATATATATATATATATATATATATATATATATATTTATAGTAGTGCAAGTGTGGAAAGTTGCAAGTGTGGAAGGATGGAAGGTCACAAGGGTAGAAGACTACAGGGGTACAAAGGTACATGGGTGATTCTGCCGTATGGTGAATGGAATTGCATGTATTACATTGAAAATACTTTGCCATCTATTGAAAGCATTTTATTTGTCAGTAGTGGAAGTGTGGTTAGGTGCATGGGTGGAAGTATGGAAGGGTACAAGAGTAGAAGAGTACAAGCGTGCAAAGGTGCATGAGTGATTCTGCCGTATGGTGAATGGAATTGAATATATTACATTGAAAATGATTGCCATCTATTGAAAGAATTTTATTTGGCATTTAATGCAATTGCTTTTGCTTCGCACTGGTGGACGTGAGGAAAGGTGCAAGGGTGGAAGAATGGAAGGGTACAAGGGTATAAGAGTACATGGGTTGCACAAGGTGGAAGTGTGCTTATGTCGTCTGGTGATTGGAATTATATATTATATTGAATATGATTGCCGTCTATTGAAAGCATTTCATTTGGCTCTTAGTGCAAATGGTTATTGGTTGTAATATTAATATTATTATTATTATTATTTTAAAATTATTTTTATTTTATATATATATATATATATATATATATATATATATATATATATACTTATATATTTTATAATATATATATTATAATATATATATATTATAATATATATATAATATTATATATTGTGTTATTAATACAATACAATACAATACATTACAGTAAATTGCGCTACATTATGGCGTAATTCAGATAGACAAGTCTCCCTGGAATATCTTAATTTTAGGATTTTGTTCCGTAGTATTTTGATACGATGGAATGAACCACGCATCATATTTCAGTAGCAGGATTTTATGTAGTGCTGCAGGGTTCACCATCCTTATTTCAATTTTACATGCTTTCAAAATATTTATTTAGCTAACGTTAGGGACGTGGAGGTCATATATACAAATATATATATATATATATATACATATATATATATACATATATATATATATA
>CAJHZI010000401.1:0-25735 GCA_905160935.1 Enchytraeus crypticus
ATATATATATATATATATATATATATATATATATATATATATATATATATATATATATTTATATAATTTTATATAATATTAATAATTTCAAAATAAAAATAAAAATAATATTAATATTATAACCAATAACCATTTGCACTAAGTGCAAAATGAAATGCTTTCAATCGACGGCAATCATATACAATATAATATATAATTCCATTCACCAGACGACATAAGCACACTTGCACCTTGTGCAACCCATGTACTCTTATACCCTTGTACCCTTCCATTCTTCCACCCTTGCACCTTTCCTCACGTCCACCAGTGCGAAGCATAAGCAATTGCATTAAATGCCAACTAAAATGCTTTCAATAGATGGCAATCATTTTCAATGTAATATATACAATTCCATTCACCATACGGCAGAATCACCCATGCACCTTTGCACGCTGGTACTCTTCTACTCTTGTACCCTTCCATCCTTCCACCCTTGCACCTAACCACACTTCCACTACTGACAAATAAAATGCTTTCAATAGATGGCAAAATATTTTCAATGTAATATATACAATTCCATTCACCATACGGCAGAATCACCCATGTAACTTTGCACCCTTGTAGTCTTTTACCCTTGTAACCTTCCATCCATCCACACTTGCAACTTTCCACACCTGCACTACTATAAATATATATATATATATATATATATATATATATATATATATATATTTGTATATATGACCTCCCCGTCCCTAACGTTAGCTAAATGAATATTTTGAAAGCATGTAAAATTGAAATGAGGATGGTGAACCCTGCTGCACTACATAAAATCCTGCTACTGAAATATGATGCGTGGTTCTTTCCAGCGTATCAAAATACTACGGAACAAAATCCTAAAATTAAGATATTCCAGGGAGACTTGTCTATCTGAATTGCGCCATAATGTGGCGCATTTTACTGTAATGTATTGTATTGTATTGTATAAATAACACAATATATAATATTATATATATATATTATAATATATATATATTATAATATATATATATTATAAAATATATAAGTATATATATACATATATATATATATATATATATATATATTTATATAAATATATATAATAATATTAATTTTAAAATAAAAATAATAATAAAATTAATATTATAACAAATAACCATGTGCACTAAGTGCCAAATGAAATACTTTCAACAGACGACAATCATACTCAATATAATATATAATTCCATTCACCAGACGACATAAGCACACTTGCACCTTGTGCAACCGTCGTACTATTATACCCTTGTACCCTTCCATTCTTCCACCCTTGCACCTTTCCTCACGTCCACCAGTGCGAAGCATAAGCAATTGCATTAAATGCCAAATAAAATGCCTTCAATAGATGGCAATCATTTTCAATGTAATATATACAATTCCATTCACCATACGGCAGAATCACCCATGCACCCTTGCACGCTTGTACTCTTCTACACTTGCAACCTTCCATCGTTCCACCCTTGCACCTATCCACAAATCCACTACTGCTAAATAAAATGCTTTCAATAGATGGCAAATATTTTCAATGTAATATATACAATTCCATTCACCATACGGCAGAATCACCCATGTAACTTTGCACCCTTGTAGTCTTCTACCATTGTACCCTTCCATCCTTCCACACTTGCAACTTTCCACACTTGCACTACTATAAATATATATATATATATATATATATATATATATATATATATATATATATATATATATATATATGTATATAGGACCTCCACGTCCCTAACGTTAGCTAAATAAATATTTTGAAAGCATGTAAAACTGAAATGAGGATGGTGAACCCTGCAGCACTACATAAGATCCTGCTACTGAAATATGATGCGTGGTTCATTCCAGCGTATCAAAATACTACGGAATAAAATCCTAAAATTAAGATATTCCAGGGAGACTTGTCTATCTGAATTACGCCATAAAGTGGCGCATTTTACTGTATTGTATTGTATTGTATTAATAACACAATATATATTATAATATATTATAATATATATATATAATAATATATATATATTATAAAATATAAAGGTATATATACATATATATATATATAATAATAATTTTAAAATAAAAATAATAATAATACTAATATTATAACCAATAACCATTTGCACTAAGTGCCAAATGAAATGCTTTCAATAGACGGCAATCATATTAAATATAACATATAATTTCATACACCAGACGACATACGCACACTTGCACCTTGTGCAACCCTTGTACTCTTATACCCTTGTACCCTTCCATTCATCCACCCTTGCACCTTTCCTCACGTCCACTAGTGCGAAGCTTAAGCAATTACATTAAATGCCAAATAAAATGCTTTCATTAGATGGCAATCATTTTCAATTTAGATATACAATTCCATTCACCATACGGCAGAATCACCCATGCACCTTTGAAAGCTTGTACTCTTCTACTCTTGTACCCTTCCATCCTTCCACCCTTGCACCTAACCACACTTTCACTACGGCCAAATAAAATGCTTTCAATAGATGGCAAAATATTTTCAATGTAATATATACAATTCCATTCACCATACGGCAGAATCACCCATGTACTTTGCACCCTTGTAGACTTCCACCCTTGTACCCTTCCATCCTTCCACACTTGCAACTTTCCACACTTGCCTATTTATATCTATATACTAATATATATATAATATATAGATTATATATATAATATGTATATAGATATATTCTAATATATATTTCTATATAGGGACTCACGTCCCTACGTCGCTCTAAATAACTATTTTGAAAGCAAGAGGTAAACTGCAATGGAGGATGGTGAAACCTGCAGATTACATAAAATCCTGCTACTGAAATGTGATGCGTGGTTCATTCCAGCGTATCAAAATACTACGGAATAAAATCCTAAAATTATGATATTCCAGGGAGACTTGTCTATCTGAATTACGCCATAATGTGGCGCATTCTACTGTAATGTATTGTATTGTATTGTATAAATAACACAATATATAATATTATATATATATTATAATATATACATATATTATAATATATATATATTATAAAATATATAAGTATATATATATATATATATATTTATATATAATTATAATAATTTAAAAAAATAATAATAATAATATTAATAATATAACCAAAATCCATTTGCACTATGTGCCAAATGAAATGCTTTTAATAGACGCAATCATATTCAATATAATATTTAATTCCATTGATCAGACGACATAAGCACACTTGCACATTGTGCAACCCATGTACTCTTATACCCTTGTACCCTTCCATTCTTCCACCCTTGCACCTTTCCTCACGTCCACCAGTGCGAAGCATAAGCAATTGCATTAAATGCCAAATAAAATGCTTTCAATAGATGGCAATCATATTCAATGTAATATATACAATTCCATTCACCATACGGCAGAATCACTCATGCACCTTTGCACGCTTGTACTCTTCTACTCTTGTACCCTTCCATACTTCCACCCATGCACCTAACCACACTTCCACTACTGACAAATAAAATGCTTTCAATAGATGGCAAAGTATTTTCAATGTAATACATACAATTCCATTCACCATACGGCAGAATCACCCATGTACCTTTGCACCCTTGTAGTCTTCTACCCTTGTACCCTTCCATCCTTCCACACTTGCAACTTTCCAGTCTTGCACTACTATAAACAAATAAATATATATATATATATATATATATATATATATATATATGTATATATGACCTCCACGTCCCTAACGTTAGCTAAATAAATATTTTGAAAGCATATAAAACTGAAATGAGGATGGTGAACCCTGCAGCACTACATAAAATCCTGCTACTGAAATACGATGTGTGGTTCATTCCAGCGTATCGAAATACTACGGAGTAAAATCCTAAAATTAAGATATTCCAGGGAGACTTGTCTATCTGAATTACGCCATAATGTGGCGCATTTTACTGTAATGTATTGCATTGTATTGTATAAGTATCACAATATATAATATAATATATATAATATATATATATATATTATAGTATATATATATTATAAAATATATTAGTATATATATACATATATATATATATATATATATATATATATATATATATTTATATATAATTATAATAATTTTAAAATAATAATAATAATAAGATTAATAATATAACCAAAATACATTTGCACTAAGTGCCAAATGAAATGCTTTTAATAGAGGAAATCAGATAAATAGAATATAATAATTCATCACCAGGACGAATAAGCACACTTGCCACTGGTACAACCCATGTTCTTATACCTTGTACCTCTCTCATTCTTCCACCCTTGCACCTTTCCTCACGTCACCAGTGCGAAGCTAAGCACTTGCATTAAATGCAAATAAAATGCTTTCAATAGATGCAATCATTGTCAATGTAATAATACAATTACATTCACCATACGCAGAATCACCAGGCACCTTTGCACGCGTGTAATCTTAACTTGTAACCTTCCATCCTTCCACCCTTGCACCAACCACATCAATACTGCCAAATAAATGGCTTTAAATAGAGGAAAAATATTTTCAAGTAAAGTTCTACAATGTCCATTCACCATACGGCGAAGGACCCATGTACCTTTGTTACCCTTGTAGCTTCTACCCTTAACCTCCATCCTCCCACCTTGCAACTTTCCACACTGCACTACTATAAATCTATTATATATATATATATCTATCATTAGTATATATATATATATGACATGTAGTATATATATATATAATATTTGTATATATGACCTCCAAGTCCCTAAAGTAGCTAAATAAATATTTTGAAAGCATATAAAACTGAAATGAGGATGGTGAACCCTGCAGCACTACATAAAATCCTGCTACTGAAAGATGATGCGTGGGTCATTCCAGCGTATCAAAATACTACGGAATAAATTCCTAAAATTAACATATTCCAGGGAGACTTGTCTATCTGAATTACGCCATAATGTGGCGCACTTTACTGTAATGTATTGTATTGTATTGTATAAGTAACGCAATATATAATATAATATATATTATATATATATATATATTATAGTATATATATATTATAAAATATATTAGTATATATATACATATATATATATATATATATATATATATATATATATATATTTATATATAATTATAATAATTTTAAAATAACATTAATAATAATATTAATAATATAACCAAAATCCATTTGCACTAAGTGCCAAATGAAATGCTTTTAATAGACGCAATCATATTCAATATAATATATAATTCCATTCACCAGACGACATAAGCACACTTGCACCTTGTTCAACCCATGTACTCTTATACCCTTGTACCCTTCCATTCTTCCACCCTTGCACCTTTCCTCACGTCCACCAGTGCGAAGCATAGGCAATTGCATTAAATGCCAAATAAAATGCTTTCAATAGATGGCAATCATTTTCAATGTAATATATACAATTCCATTCACCATACGGCAGAATCACCCATGTAACTTTGTACCCTTGTAGTCTTCTACCCTTGTAACCTTCCATCCTTCCACACTTGCAACTTTCCACACTTGCACTACTATAAGATAATATATATAAATATTATATTTATAGATATGAGATAGTGAATATGTATGTAGATATATATATATATTTGTATATATGACCTTCCACGTCCCTAAACGTTAGTAATAAATTTTTTGAAAGCCTATAAAAAACTGAAATGAGAGGATGGTGAACCCCTGCAGCATACATAAAATCCTGCTATGAAATATGCGTGTGGTTCATTCCCGCGTCATCGAATACTACGGAATAAAATCTAAAATTAAGATATTAAGGGAGACTTGTCTATCTGATTTACGCCATAATGTGGCGCACTTTACTGTAATGTATTGTATTGTATTGTATAAGTAACACAATACATAATATAATATATATTATATATATATATATATTATAGTATATATATATTATAAAATATATTAGTATATATATACATATATATATATATATATATATATATATATATATATAATTATAATAATTTTAAAATAATAATAATAATAATATTAATAATATAACCAAAATCCATTTGCACTAAGTGCCAAATGAAATGATTTTAATAGACGCAATCATATTCAATATAATATATAATTCCATTCACCAGACGACATAAGCACACTTGCACCTTGTGCAACCCATGTACTCTTATACCCCTGTACCCTTCCATTCTTCCACCCTTGCACCTTTCCTCACGTCCACCAATGCGAAGCATAAGCAATTGCATTAAATGCCAAATAAAATGCTTTCAATAGATGGCAATCATTTTCAGTGTAATATATACAATTCCATTAACCATACGGCAGAATCACCCAGGTACCTTTGTACCCTGGGAGTATTCACCCTTGGAACCTTCCAATCCTGCCAACTTTTGCAAACTTCCACACTGCACTACTATAAAATATATGAGATATAGATATATATATTATATTATATATAATCTATATATATATAATATCTATATGTATAGGATGTATATATATATATATATTTGTAGATATGACCTCCACGTCCCTAACGTTAGCTAAATAAATATTTTGAAAGCATATAAAACTGAAATGAGGATGGTGAACCCTGCAGCACTACATAAAATCCTGCTACTGAAATATGATGTGTGGTTCATTCCAGCGTATCGAAATACTACGGAATAAAATCCTAAAATTAAGATATTCCAGGGAGACTTGTCTATCTGAATTACGCCAGAATGTGGCGCACTTTACTGTAATGTATTGTATTGTATTGTATAAGTAACACAATATATAATATAATATATATTATATATATATATATATTATAGTATATATATATTATAAAATATATTAGTATATATATACATATATATATATATATATATATATATATATATATATATTTATATATAATTATAATAATTTTAAAATAATAATAATAATAATATTAATATTACAACCAATAACCATTTGCACTAAGAGCCAAATGAAATGCTTTCAATAGACGGCAATCATATGCAATATAATATATAATTCCAATCACCAGACGACATAAGCACACTTGCACCTTGTGCAACCCATGTACTCTTATACCCTTGTACCCTTCCATTCTTCCACCCTTGCACCTTTACTCACGTCCACTAGTGCGAAGCATAAGCAGTTGCATTAAATGCCAAATAGAATGCTTTCAATAGATGGCAATCATTTTCAATGTAATATATACAATTCCATTCACCATACGGCAGAATCACCCATGCTCCTTTGCATGCTTGTACTCTTCTACTCTTGTACCCTTCCATCCTTCCACCCTTGCACTAACCACACTTCCACTACTGCCAAATAAAATGCTTTCAATAGATGGCAAAATATTTTCAATGTAATATATACGATTCCATTCACCATACGGCACAATCACCCATGTACCTTTGCACCCTTGTAGTCTTATACCCTTGTAACCTTCCATCCTTCCACACTTGCAGCTTTCCACACTTGCACTACTATAAATATATATATATATATATATATATCTATATATATATATATATATGTATATATATATATATATATATATATATATATATATATATATGTATATATGACCTCCACGTCCCTAACGTTATCTAAATAAATATTTTGAAAGCATGTCAAACTGAATTGAGGATGGTGAACCCTGCAGCACTACATAAAATCCTGCTACTGAAATATGATGCGTGGCTCATTCCAGCGTATCAAAATACTACGGAATAAAATCCTAAAATTCAGATATTCCAGGGAGACTTGTCTACCTGAATTACGCCATAATGTGGCGCATTTTACTGTAATGTATTGTATTGTATTGTATTAATAACACAATATATAATATTATATATAAATTATAAAATATATCAGTATATATATACAAATATATATATATATATATATATATATATATATATATATAAATATATATATATATTTTTATATAATTATAATAATTTTAAAATAATAATAATAATAATATTAATATTATAACCAATATCCATTTGCACTAAGTGCCAAATGAAAGGCTTTCAATAGACGGCAATCATATTCAATATAATATATAATTTCATTCGCCAGACGATATAAGCACACTTGCACCTTGTGCAACCCTTGTACTCGTATACCCTTGTACCCTTCCATTCTTCCACCCTTGCACCTTTCATCACGTCCACCAGTGCGAAGCATAAGCAATTGCATTAAATGCCAAATAAAATGCTTTCAATAGATGGCAATCATTTTCAATGTAATATATACAATTCCATTCACCATACGGCAGAGTCACCCATGTACCTTTGCACCCTTGAAGTCTTCTACCATTGTACCCTTCCATCCTTCCACACTTGCAACTTTCCACACTTGCACTACTATAAATATATATATATATATATATATATATATATATATATATATATATATATATATATTTGTATATATGACCTCCACGTCCCTAACGTTAGCTAAGTAAATATTTTGAAAGAGTATTAAACTGAAATGAGGATGGTGAACCCTGCAGCACTACATAAAATCCTGCTACTGAAATATGATGCGTGCCTCATACCAGCGTATCAAAATACTACGGAATAAAATCCTAAAATTAAGATATTCCAGGGACACTTGTCTATCTGAATTACGCCATAATGTGGCGCATTTTACGGTAATGTATTGTATTGTATTGTATTAATAACACAATATATAATATTATATATAAATTATCAATATATATAATATTAGGAGATATATTGATAAGAATGATATAAGTATAATCTGGTTAATATATCGTAGTATATATGGATATATCTATATTAGATTTTATATATATAATAATAATTTTAAAATACTAATAATATAATGTTTTAATATTATAACCATAAGGGGGGTCCATTTGCACTAAGTGCCAATGAAATCTTTCAATAGACGGCAATCAGTATTCAATATAATAATAAGTCATTCACCAGACGATAATAAGGGCACACTTGCACCTTGTTCTACCCTTGTACTCTTATACCCTTGTACCCTTCCATTCTTCCATCCTTGCACCTAACCACACTTCCACTACTGCCAAGTAAAATGCTTTCAATAGATGGCAATCATTTTCATTGTAATATATACAATTCCATTCACCATACGGCAGAATCACCCATGCATCTTTGCACGCTTGTACTCTTCTACTCTTGTACCCTTCCATCCTTCCACCCTAGCACCTAACCACACTTCCACTACTGCCAAATAAAATGCTTTCAATAGATGGCAAACATTTTCAATGTAATATATACAATTCCATTCACCATACGGCAGAATCACCCATGCAACTTTGCACCCTTGTATTCTTCTACCCTTGTACCCTTCCATCCTTCCACACTTGCACCTTTTTTACACTTCCACTACTATATATATATATATATATATATATATATGACCTCCACTTCCCTAACGTTAGCTAAATCAATATTTTGAAAGCATGTAAAAATGAAATGAGGATGGTGAACCCTGCAGCACCAAATAAAATTCTGCTACTGAAATATGATTCGTGGTTCATTCCAGCGTATCAAAATACTACGGAATAAAATCCTAAAGTTAAGATATTCCAGAGAGACTTGTCTATCTGAATTACGCCATAATGTGGCGTATTTTACTGTAATGTATTGTATTGTATTGTATTAATAACACAATATATAATATTATATATAAATTATAATATATATATATTATAATATATATTTTATAAAATATGTAAGTATATATATATATATATATATAATATATAAATATATATATATATATATATATATATATATATATATATTTATATATAATAATAATAATTTTAAATTTTTAAGTTGCAAGTGTGGAAGGATGGAAGGGTACAATAGTAGAAGATTACAAGTGTGCAAAGTTACTTGGGTGATTCTGCCGTATGGTGAATGGAATTGTATGTATTACATTGAAAATATTTTGCCATCTATTGAAAGCATTTTATTTGGCAGTAGTGTAAGTGTGGTTAGGTGCAAGGGTGCAAGGATGGAAGGGTACAAGAGTAGAAGAGTACAAGCGTGCAAAGGTGCATGGGTGATTCTGCCGTATGGTGAATGGAATTGTATATATTACATTGAAAATATTTTGCCATCTATTGAAAGCATTTTATTTGGCAGTTGTGTAAGAGTGGTTAGGTGCAAAGGTGGAAGGATGGAAGGGTACAAGAGTAGAAGAGTACAAGCGTGCAAAGATGCATGGGTTATTCTGCCGTATGGTGAATGGAATTGTATATATTACATTGAAAATGATTGCCATCTATTGATAGCATTTTATTTGGCATTTAATGCAATTGCTTATGCCTCGCACTGGTGGACGTGAGGAAAGGTGCAAGGGTGGAAGAATGGAAGGGTACAAGGGTATAAGAGTACAAGGGTTGTACAAGGTGCAAGTGTGCCTATATCGTCTGGTGAATGAAATTATATATTATATTGAATATGATTGCCGTCTATTGAAAGCATTTCATTTGGCACTTAGTGCAAATGGATATTGGTTAAAATATTAATATTATTATTATTATTTTAAAATTATTATAATTATATATAAATATATATATATATATATATATATATATATTTGTATAGATATACTGATATATTTTATAATATATATATATTATAATTTATATATAATATTATATATTGTGTTATTAATACAATACAATACAATACATTACAGTAATACGCGCCACATTATGGCGTAATTCAGATAGACAAGTCTCCCTGGAATATCTTAATTTTAGGATTTTATTCCGTAGTATTTTGATACGCTGGAATGAGCCACGCATCATATTTCAGTAGCAGGATTTTATGTAGTGCTGCAGGGTTCACCATCCTCATTTCAGTTTAATACACTTTCAAAACATTTATTTAGCTAATGTTAGGGACGTGGAGGGCATATATACATATATATATATATATATATATATATATATATATATATATATATATATATATATTTATAGTAGTCCAAGTGTGGAAAGTTGCAAGTGTGGAAGGATGGAAGGTTACAAGGGTATAGGACTACAAGGGTGCAAAGGTACATGGGTGATTGTGCCGTATGGTGAATGGAATTGTATATATTACATTGAAAATATTTTGCCATCTATTGAAAGCATTTTATTTGGCAGTTGTGTAAGAGTGGTTAGGTGCAAAGGTGGAAGGATGGAAGGGTACAAGAGTAGAAGAGTACAAGCGTGCAAAGATGCATGGGTTATTCTGCCGTAGGGTGAATGGAATGTGTTATGACATTGAAAATGATTGCCATCTATTGAAAGCATTTTATTTGCTTTATTGCAATTGTATGCTTCGCCCTGGTGTACGTGGGAAGGTGAAGTGTGAACGAATTTAAGAGGTACAAGTAGAAGAGTACAAGGGTTCCAAAGGTGCATGTGCTTATATCGTCTGGTGAATGAATTATCTATTATATTGAATATGATTGCCGTCTATTTGAAGCATTTCATTTGGCACTTAGGTGCAAAGGATATTGGTTATAATATTAATATTAGTTATTATTATTATTTTAAAATTATTATTATTATATCTAATCTATAAATATATATATATATATATATATATATTATATATATATGTATATATATACTTATATATTTTATAATATATATATATTATAATATATATATATTATAATATATATATAAGATTATATATTGTGTTATTAATACACTACAATACAATACATTACAGTAAAATGCGCCACATTATGGCGTAATTCAGATAGACAAGTCTCCCTGGAATATCTTAATTTTAGGATTTTATTCCGTAGTATTTTGATACGCTGGAATGAGCCACGCATCATATTTCAGTAGCAGGATTTTATGTAGTGCTGCAGGGTTCACCATCCTCTTTTCAGATTAATACACTTTCAAAACATTTATTTAGCTAACGTTAGGGACGTGGAGGTCATATATACATATATATATATATATATATATATATATATATTATATATATATATCTATATATATATATTTATAGTAGTGCAAGGTTGAAAGTGAGTGTGGGAAGGATGGAATGTTACAATGGTGAAGACGTCAGGGTGCAAAGGTACATGGGTGATTCGGCCGTATGGTGAATGGAATTGTATATATTACATTGAAAATGATTGCCATCTATTGAAAGCATTTTATTTGGCATTTAATGCAATTGCTTATGCTTCGCACTGGTGGACGTGAGGAAAGGTGCAAGGGTGGAAGAATGTAAGGGTACAAGGGTATAAGAGTACATGCGTTGCACAAGGTGCAAGTGTGCTTATGTCGTCTGGTGATTGGAATTATATATTATATTGAATATGAATGCCGTCTATTGAAAGCATTTCATTTGGCTCTTAGTGCAAATGGTTATTGGTTATAATATTAATATTATTATTATTATTATTTTAAAATTCTTATTATTTTATATATATATATATATATATATATATATATATATATATATATATATATCCTTATAATTTGGTTTTGTTCATAATCTATGATATAATCATATATATATATTATATTTATAAATCAGATTATGCTTTCAATAGATGCAATCATTTTCAATGGTAATATAGGTACAATTCCTTCACCATACGGCAGAATCACCCATGCCTCTTTTCACGCTTGTACTCTTCTACTCTTGTACCGTTCCATCCTTCCACCCTTGCACCTAACCACACTTACACTACTGCCAAGTAAAATGCTTTCAATAGATGGCAAAATATTTTCAATGTAATATATACAATTCCATTCACAATACGCAGAATCACCCATGTACCTTTGCACCCTTGTAGTCTTCTACCCTTGTACCCTTCCATCCTTCCACACTTGCAACTTTCCACACTTGCACTACTATAGATATGTATATATATATATATATATATATATATATATATGACCTCCACGTCCCTAACGTTAGCTTAATAAATATTTTGAGAGCATGTAAAACTGAAATGAGGATGGTGAACCCTGCAGCACTACATAAAATCCTGCTACTAAAATATGACGAGTGGTTCATTCCAGCGTATCAAAATACTACGGAATAAAATCCTAAAATTAAGATATTCCAGGGAGACTTGTCTATCTGAATTACGCCATAATGTGGCGCATTTTTCTGTAATGTATTGTATTGTATTGTATTAATAACACAATATATAATATTATATATATAGTATAATATATATATATTATAATATATATATTTTTTAAAATATATAAGTATATATATATATATATATATATATATATATAATAATAATTTTAAAATAATAATAATAATAATATTAATATTATAACCAATATCCATTTGCACTAAATGCCAAATGAAATGCTTTCAATAGACGGCAATCATATTCAATATAATATATAATTTCATTCACCAGACGATATAAGCACAATTGCCTCTTGTGCAACCCTTGTACTCTTATACCCTTGTACCCTTCCATTCTTCCACCCTTGCACCTTTCCTCACGTCCACCAGTGCGAAGCATAAGCAATTGCATTAAATGCCAAATAAAATGCTTTCAATAGATGGCAATCATTTTCAATGTAATATATACAATTCCATTCACCCTACGGCAGAATAACCCATGCATCATTGCACGCTTGTACTCTTCTACTCTTTTACCCTTCCATCCTTCCACAATTGCACCTAACCACACTTACACTACTTTAAAATAAAATGCTTTCCATAGATGGCAAAATATTTTCAATGTAATATATACAATTCCATTCACCATACGGCAGAATCACCCATGTAACTTTGCACCCTTGTAGTCCTCTACCATTGTACCCTTCCATCCTTCCACAATTGCAACTTTCCACACTTGCACTACTATAAATATATATATATATATATACATATATATATATATATATATATATATATATATATGTATATATGACCTCCACGTCCCTAACGTTAGCTAAATAAATATTTTGAAAGAGTATTAAACTGAAATGAGGATGGTGAACCCTGCAGCACTACATAAAATCCTGCTACTGTAATATGATGCGTGGCTCATTCCAGCGTATCAAAATAGTACGGAATAAAATCCTAAAATTAAGATATTCCAGGGAGACTTGTCTATCCGAATTACGCCATAATGTGGCGCATTTTTCTGTAATGTATTGTATTGTATTGTATTAATAACACAATATATAATATTATATATATAGTATAATATATATATATTATAATATATATATATTATAAAATATATCAGTATATATATACATATATATATATATATATATATATATATATATATATATATATATATATTTATATATAATTATAATAATTTTAAAATATTAATAATAATAATATTAATACTATAACCAAAATCCATTTGCACTAAGAGCCAAATGAAATCCTTTTAATAGACGCAATCATATTCAATATAATATATAATTCCATTCACCAGACGACAGAAGCACACTTGCACCTTGTGCAACCCATGTACTCCTATACCCTTGTACCCTTCCATTCTTCCACCCTTGCACCTTTCCTCACGTCCACCAGTGCGAAGCATAAGCAATTGCATTAAATGCCAAATAAAATGCTTTCAATAGATGGCAATCATTTTCAATGTAATATATACAATTCCATTCACCAGACGGCACAATCACCCATGCACCTTTGCACGCTTGTACTCTTCTACCCTTGTACCCTTCCTCCTTCCACCCTTGCCCCTACCACTTACAGCTACTGCCAAATAAAATGCTTTCATAGATGGCAAAATATTTTCAATGTAATATATACAATTCCATTCAGAATACGGCAGAATCACCCATGTACCTTTGCACCCTAGCAGTCTTCTACCATTGTACCCTTCCATCCTTCCACACTTGCAACTTTCCACACTTGCACTACTATAAATATATATATATATATATATATATATATATATATAGATATATATATATATATATATATATATATATATATGTATATATGACCTCCACGTCCCTAACGTTAGCTAAATAAATATTTTGAAAGCATGTAAGACTGAAATGAGGATGGTGAACCCTGCAGCATTACATAAAATCCTACTACTGAAATATGATGCGTGGTTCATTCCAGCGTATCAAAATACTACGGAATAAAATCCTAAAATTAAGATATTCCAGGGAGACTTGTCTATCTGAATTACGCCATAATGTGGCGCATTTTACTGTAATGTATTGTATTTTATTGTATTAATAACACAATATATAATATTATATATAAATTATAATATATATATATTATAATATATATATATTATAAAATATATAAGTATATATATATATATATATATATATATATATTTATATATAATAATAATAATTTTAAAATAGTAATAATAATAATATTAATAATATAACCAAAATCCATTTGCACTAAGTGCCAAATGAAATGCTTTTAATAGACGCAATCATATTCAATATAATATATAATTCCATTCACCAGACGACATAAGCACACTTGCACCTTGTGCAACCCTTGTACTCTTATACCCTTGTACCCTTCCATTCTTCCACCTTTGCACCTTTCCTCACGTCCACCAGTGCGAAGCATAAGCAATTGCATTAAATGCCAACTAAAATGCTTTCAATAGATGGCAATCATTTTCAATGTAATATATACAATTCCATTCACCCTACGGCAGAATAACCCATGCATCATTGCACGCTTGTACTCTTCTACTCTTTTACCCTTCCATCCTTCCACAATTGCACCTAACCACACTTACACTACTTTAAAATAAAATGCTTTCAATAGATGGCAAAATATTTTCAATGTAATATATACAATTCCATTCACCATACGGCAGAATCACCCATGTAACTTTGCACCCTTGTAATCTTCTACCATTGTACCCTTCCATCCTTCCACACTTGCAACTTTCCCTTGCACTACTATTATATATATATATATATATATATATATACTATCTATAGACGTATATATTTATCTATATTATATTATCTATATATATATATATATGTTATAAGACCTCCCACGTCCCTAACGTAGCTAATAAATCTTTTTTAAAGCATGGTAAAACTGAATGAGGATGGGGAACCCTGCAGCACTACATAAAATCCTGCTACTGACATATACTGCGTGGTTCTTCAGCGTATCAAAATACTACGGAATAAAATCCTAAAATTAAATATTCCTGATTACTTTGTCTTCTGAATTACGCCATAATGTGGCGCATTTTTACTGTAATGTCGTTGTTATTGTATTGTTTAATAACACATTATAATATTATAATATAAATTATAAATAATATATTATAATATATATATATTATAAAATATATAAATATATATATATATATATATATATATATTTATATTTATATATATATATTTATATATAATAATAATAATTTTAAAATAATGGTAATAATAATATTAATATTATAACCAAAATCCATTTGCACTAAGTGCCAAATGAAATGCTTTCAATAGACGGCAATCATATTCAATATAATATATAATTTCATCCACCAGACGATATAAGCACACTTGCACCTTGTGCAACCCTTGTACTCTTATACCCTTGTACCCTTCCATTCTTCCACCCTTGCACCTTTCCTCACGTCCACCAGTGCGAAGCATAAGCAATTGCATTAAATGCCAAATAAAATGCTTTCAATTGATGGCATTCATTTTCATTGTAATATATACAATTCCGTTCACCATACGGCAGAATCACCCATGCATCTTTGCACGCTTGTACTCTTCTACTCTTGTACCCTTCCATCCTTCCACCCTTGCACCTAACCACACTTACACTACTGCCAAATGAAATGCTTTCAATAGATGGCAAAATATTTTCAATGTAATATATACAATTCCATTCACCATACGGCAGAGCCACCCATGTACCTTTGCACCCTTGTAGTCTTCTACCATTGTACCCTTCCATCCTTCCACACTTGGAACTTTCCACACTTGCACAACACTAAATATATATATATATATATATATATATATATATATATATATACATATATATATATATATATATATATGTATATAAGACCTCCACGTCCCAAGCGTTAGCTAAATAAATATTTTGAAAGCATATTAAACTGAAATGAGGATGGTGAACCCTGCAGCACTACATAAAATGCTGCTACTGAAATATGACGCGTGGTTCATTCCAGCGTATCAAAATACTACGGAATAAAATCCTAAAATTAAGATATTCCAGGAAGACTTGTCTATCTAAATTACGCCATAATGTGGCGCATTTTACTGTAATGTATTGTATTGTATTGTATTAATAACACAATATATAATATTATATATAAATATAATATATAAATATTATAATCTAATATTATAAAAATATATAAGTATATATATATATATATATATATATATAATAATAATTTTAAATTAATAATAATAATAATATTAATATTATAACCAATAACCATTTGCACTAAGTGCCAAATGAAATGCTTTCAATAGACGGCAATCATATTAACTATAATATATAATTTCATACAGCAGACGACATAAGCACACTTGCACCTTGTGCAACCCTTCTACTCTTATACCCTTGCACCTTTCCTCACGTCCACCAGTGCGAAGCATAAGCAATTGCATTAAATGCCAAATAAAATGCTTTCAATAGATGGCAATCATTTTCAATGTAAAATATACAATTCCATTCACCATACGGCAGAATCACCCATGCACCTTTGCACGCTTGTACTCTTCTACTCTTGTACCCTTCCATCCTTCCACACTTGCAACTTTCCACACTTGCACTACTATAAATATATATATATATATATATATATATATATATATATATATATATATGTATATATGACCTCCACGTCCCTAGCGTTAGCTAAATAAATATTTTGAAAGCATGTAAAACTGAAATGAGGATGGTGAACCCTGCAGCACTACATAAAATCCTGCAACTGAAATATGATGCGTGGTTCATTCCAGCGTATCAAAATACTACGGAATAAAATCCTAAAATTAAGATATTCCAGGGAGACTTGTCTATCTAAATTACGCCATAATGTGGCGCATTTTACTGTAATGTATTGTATTGTATTGTATTAATAACACAATATATAATATTATATATAAATCTAAATTACGCCATAATGTGGCGCATTTTACTGTAATGTATTGTATTGTATTGTATTAATAACACAATATATAATATTATATATAAATTATAATATATATATATATTATAATATATATATTATAAAATATATAAGTATATATATATATATTTATATAAAATATATAAATATATATATATATATATATATATATATATATATTTATATATAATAATAATAATTTTAAAATATTAATAATAATAATATTAATATTATAACCAATATCCATTTGCACTAAGTGCCTAATGAAATGCTTTCAATAGACGGCAATCATATTCAATATAATATATAATTTCATTCACCAGACGACATAAGCACACTTGCACCTTGTGCAACCCTTATAGTCTTATACCCTTGTACCCTTCCATTCTTCCACCCTTGCACCTTTCCTCACGTCCACCAGTGCGAAGCATAAGCAATTGCATTAAATGCCAACTAAAATGCTTTCAATAGATGGCAATCATTTTCAATGTAATATATACAATTCCATTCACCATACGGCAGAATCACCCATGCACCTTTGCACGCTTGTACTCTTCTACTCTTGTACCCTTCCATCCTTCCACCCTTGCACCTAACCACACTTACACTACTTCCAAATAAAATGTTTCAATAGATGGCAAAATATTTTCAATGTAATATATACAATTCCATTCACCATACGGCAGAATCACCCATGTACCTTTGCACCTTGTAGTTTCTACCATGGTACCCTTCCTCCTACCACACTTGCAACTTCCACACGTGCATACTATAGATTATATATATATCTATATCTAATAATCTATATATATATATATTATATATAAATATAATATCTATATAGGTATATATGACCTCAACGGTCCTAACGTTAGCTAAATAAATATTTGAAAGCATGTAAACCCTGAAATGGGGATGGTGAACCTGCAGCAACATAAAAATCCTGCAACTGGAAATATGAGGCGTGGTTCAATTCCAGCGTATCAAAATACTAAGGAATAAAATCCTAAAATTAAGATATTCCAGGGAGACTTGTCTATCTGAATTACGCCATAATGTGGCGCATTTTACTGTAGTGTATTGTATTGTATTGTATTAATAACACAATATATAATATTATTTATAAATTATAATATATATATATTATAATATATATATATTATGAAATATATAAGTACATATATATATATATATATATATATATATATATATATATATATAATAATAATAATTTTAAAATAATAATAATAATAATATTAATATTATAACCAATATCCATTTGCACTAAGTGCCAAATGAAATGCTTTCAATAGACGGCAATCATATTCAATATAATATATAATTTCATTCACCAGACGATATAAGCACACTTGCACCTTTTGCAACCCTTGTACTCTTATACCCTTGTACCTTTCCATTCTTCCACCCTTGCACCTTTCCTCACGTCCACCAGTGCGAAGCATAAGCAATTGCATTAAATGCCAAATAAAATGCTTTCAATAGATGGCAATCATTTTCAATGTAATATATACAATTCCATTCACCATACGGCAGACTCACCCATGCACCTGTGCACGCTTGTACTCTTCTACTCTTGTACCCTTCCATCCTTCCACCCTTGCACCTAACCACACTTCAACTACTAAAATATATATATATATATATATATATATATATATATATATATATATATATATTTGTATATATGACCTCCACGTCCCTAACGTTAGCTAAGTAAATATTTTGAAAGAGTATTAAACTGAAGTGAGGATGGTGAACCCTGCAGCACTACATAAAATCCTGCTACTGAAATATGATGCGTGCCTCATACCAGCGTATCAAAATACTACGGAATAAAATCCTAAAATTAAGATATTCCAGGGACACTTGTCTATCTGAATTACGCCATAATGTGGCGCATTTTACTGTAATGTATTGTATTGTATTGTATTAATAACACAATATATAATATTATATATAAATTACAATATATATATATTATAATATATATACATTATAAAATAAATAGGTATATATATATATATATATTTATATATAATAATAATAATTTTAAAATAATAATAATAATAATATTAATATTATAACCAATATCCATTTGCACTAAGTGCCAATTGAAATGCTTTCAATAGATGGCAATCATATTCAATATAATATATAATTTCATTCACCAGACGATATAAGCACACTTGCACCTTGTGCAACCCTTGTACTCTTATACCCTTGTACCCTTCCATTCTTCCATCCTTGCACCTAACCACACTTCCACTACTGCCAAGTAAAATGCTTTCAATAGATGGCAATCATTTTCATTGTAATATATACAATTCCATTCACCATACGGCAGAATCACCCATGCATCTTTGCACGCTTGTAGTCTTCTACTCTTGTACCCTTCCATCCTTCCACCCTTGCACCTAACCACACTTCCACTACTGCCAAGTAAAATGCTTTCAATAGATGGCAAAATATTTTCAATGAAATATATACAATTCCATTCACCATACGGCAGAATCACCCATGGTACCTTTGCAACCTTGTAGTCTTCTACCTTGTACCCTTACAATCCTTCACACAACTTGCAACTTCCACACTTGCCGACTAAAAATATGTATAATATATAGATATGATAATATATATATATGTATATATGACCTCCACGTCCCTAACGTTAGCTAAATAAATATTTTGAAAGAGTACTAAACTGAAATGAGGATGGTGAACCCTGCAGCACTACATAAAATCCTGCTACTGAAATATGATGCGTGGCTCATTCCAGCGTATCAAAATACTACGGAATAAAATCCTAAAATTAGGATATTCCAGGGAGACTTGTCTATCTGAATTACGCCATAATGTGGCGCATTTTACTGTATTGTATTGTATTGCATTGTATTAATAACACAATATATAATATTATATATAAATTATAATATATATATATTATAATATATATTTTATAAAATATATAAGTTAATAATAATTTTAACTTTTAAGTGCAAGTGTGGAAGGATGGAAGGGACCATAGTAGAAGATTACAAGTGTGAAAGTACTTGGGTGATTCTGCAGTATGGTGAATGGAATGTATATATTACATTGAAATATCTTTGCCTCTATTGAAAGCATGTATATTTGGCGTAGTGTAAGTGTGGTAGGTGCAAAGGGTGAAAGGTATGGAAGGGTACAAGAGTAGAAGAGTACAAGCGTGCAAAGGTGCATGGGTGATTCTGCCGTATGGTGAATGGAATTGTATATATTACATTGAAAATATTTTGCCATCTATTGAAAGCATTTTATTTGGCAGTTGTGTAAGAGTGGTTAGGTGCAAAGGTGGAAGGATGGAAGGGTACAAGAGTAGAAGAGTACAAGCGTGCAAAGATGCATGGGTTATTCTGCCGTATGGTGAATGGAATTGTATATATAACATTGAAAATGATTGCCATCTATTGATAGCATTTTATTTGGCATTTAATGCAATTGCTTATGCTTCGCACTGGTGGACGTGAGGAAAGGTGCAAGGGTGGAAGAATGGTAGGGTACAAGGGTATAAGAGTACAAGGGTTGCACAAGGTGCAAGTGTGCTTATATCGTCTGGTGAATGAAATTATATATTATATTGAATATGATGCACCGTTATTGAAAGCATTTCTTTGGCACTTAGTGCAAAATGGATATTGGTTATGAAAAAAACTATTAATAATATTAGTATATATTGTAACATTATATAATATATATAAATATATATATTATATAGAAGTATATTATCTATTGTATATATATATGATATCTTTTATAATATATATAATTAAATGTATATATATCAATATTATATATTGTGTTATTAATACAAACAATACAATAAATTACAGTAATACGCGCCACATTGGGCGGAATTTCGATAGACAAGTCTCCCTGGAATATCTTAATTTTAGGAGTTATTCCGTAGTATTTGATACGCTGGCATGAGCAACGCATCTGATTGCAGTAGCAGGATTTTAATGTAGTGCTGCGGGGTACATCCCATTTCAGTTGAATACACTTTCAAACATTATTTAGCTCACGTTAGGACGGGATGTATATATACATATATCTATATATAAATATATATATCTTATATATATATAGGTATAGATATATATATATATATATATATATTGATAGTAGTGCAAGTGTGGAAAGTTGCAAGTGTGGAAGGATGGAAGGTTACAAGGGTAAAAGACTACAAGGGTGCAAAGTTACATGGGTGATTCTGCCGTATGGTGAATGGAATTGTATATATTACATTGAAAATATTTTGCCATCTATTGAAAGCTTTTTATTTGGCAGTAGTGTAAGTGTGGTTAGGTGCAAGGGTGGAAGGATGGAAGGGTACAAGAGTAGAAGAGTACAAGCGTGCAAAGGTGCATGGGTGATTCTGCCGTATGGTGAATGGAATTGTATATATTACATTGAAAATGATTGCCATCTATTGAAAGCATTTTAGTTGGCATTTATTGCAATTGCTTATGCTTCGCACTGGTGGACGTGAGGAAAGGTGCAAGGGTGGAAGAATGGAAGGGTACAAGGGTATAAGAGTACAAGGGTTGCACAAGGTGCAAGTGTGCTTATATAGTCTGGTGAATGAAATTATATATTATATTGAATATGATTGCCGTCTATTGAAAGCATTTCATTTGGCACTTAGTGCAAATGGATATTGGTTATAATATTAATATTATTATTATTATTATTTTAAAATTATTATAATTATATATAAATATATATATATATATCTATATATATATATATATATATATATATATATATATATATATATATATTTGTACATATATACTGATATATTTTATAATTTATATATAATATTATATATTGTGTTATTAATACAATACAATACAATACATTACAGTAAAATGCGCCACATTATGGCGTAATTCAGATAGACAAGTCTGCCTGGAATATCTTAATTTTAGGATTTTATTCCGTAGTATTTTGATACGCTGGAATGAGCCACGCATCATATTTCAGTAGCAGGATTTTATGTAGTGCTGCAGGGTTCACCATTCTCATTTCAGTTTAATACTCTTTCAAAATATTTATTTAGCTAACGTTAGGGACGTGGAGGTCATATATACATATATATATATATATATATATATATATATATATATAGATATAGTAGTGCAAGTGTGGAAAGTTGCAAGTGTGGAAGGATGGAACGGGTACAAGAGTAGAAGAGTACAAGCGTGCAAAGGTGTGGGGATTCTGCGTATGGTGAATGGAATGGTATATTTTACAGTGAATGATTGCCGCTATGGGAAGCATTTATTTGGCATTAAGCAAGTGCTGATGCTTCGCACTGGTGGACGTTGAAGGAAAGTGCAAGGGTATAAGAGTAGAAGGGGTGCACAAGGTGCAAGTGGGCTAGTGTCTGCGTATGAAATTATATATAATTAATATGATTGCCGTCTATTGAAAACATTCATTTGGACACTTAGGGCAATGGATTGTTATAATTAAAATACTATTATTATTTATTGAAAATTATTATTCTGATTATATACTCTTATATATTATATATATATAATAGATATATACTATATATTTGATAATAATTATATTTTATAATTATCTATATAATAATTTTATATAATATTATAGATGGTGTTCGAATACAATACAAAATAACAATACATTACAGTAAAAGCGGCACATTATGCGTAATCAGATAGGACAGTCCCCGGATGGGGATATCTTATTTTAGGAATGTATTCCGTAGTATTGAGACCGTGGAATGAGCCAAGCATAATATTTTCAGTAGCAGGATTTTATGTAGTGCGCAGGGTTCCCATCTAATTGCAGTTAATCCTCGTTCAAAATATTTATTTAGCTACAGCGTAGGGACGTGGAGGTAAATATAACATAATATATATATATATCGATATATTATCTTTATAGTATATATAATATATTATATATATAGAGATTTAGAGTAGTGCAAGTGTGGAAAGTGCAGTGTGGAAGGATGAAAAGGGTGACAATAGTAGAAGATTACAAGGGTGCAAAATTACATGGGTGATTCTGCCGTATGGTGAATGGAATTGTATATATTACAGTGAATATATTTTGCCATCTATTGAAAGCAATTTATTTGGCAGTAGTGTAAGTGTGGTTAGGTGCAATTGTGGAAGGATGGAAGGGTACAAGAGTACAAGAGTACAAGCGTGCAAAGATGCATGGGTGATTCTGCCGTATGGTGAATGGAATTGTATATATTACAATGAAAATGATTGCCATCTATTGAAAGCATTTTATTTGGCATTTAATGCAATTGGTTATGCTTCGCACTGGTGGGTGTGTGGAAAGGTGCAAGGGTGGAAGAATGGAAGGGTACAAGGGTATAGGAGTACATGGGTTGCACAAGGTGCAAGTGTGCTTCTGTCGTCTGGTGAATGGAATTATATATTATATTGAATATGATTGCGTCTATTAAAAGGATTTCATTTGGCTCTTAGTGCAAATGGATTTTGGTTATATTATAAATATTATTATTATTAATATTTTAAAATTATTATAATTATATATAAATATATATATATATATATATATATATATATATATATATATATATATATATATATATACTGATATATTTTATAATATATATATATTATAATATATATATATTATAATATATATATAATATTATATATTGTGTTATATATACAATACAATACAATACATTACAGTAAAATGCGCCACATTATGGCGTAATTCAGATAGACAAGTCTCCCTGGAATATCTTAATTTTAGGATTTTATTCCGTAGCATTTTGATACGCTGGAATGAACCACGCATCATATTTCAGTAGCAGGTTTTTATGTAGTGCCGCAGGGTTCACCATCCTCATTTCAGTTTTACAAGCTTTCAAAATATTAATTTAGCTAACGTTAGGGACGTGGAGGTCATATATATATATATATATATATATATATATATATATATATATATATATATATATATATATATATATATAGTAGTGAAAGTCTGGAAAGTTGCTAGTGTGGAAGGATGGAAGGGTACAAGGGTAGAAGACTACAAGGGTGCAAAGGTACATGGGTGATTCTGCCGTATGGTGAATGGAATTGTATATATTACATTGAAAATGTTTGCCATCTATTGAAAGCATTTTATTTGGCAGTAGTGGAAGTGTGGAAAGGTGCAAGGGTGGAAGGATGGAAGGGTACAAGGGTAGAAGAGTACAAGCGTGCAAAGGTGCATGGGTGATTCTGCCGTATGGTGAATGGAATTGTATATATTACATTGAAAATGATTACAATTTTGATTAGGATTTTATTCCGTAATAATTTGTTACGCTGGAATTAATCACGCATCATATTTCAGTAACAGATTTTTATGTAGTGCTGCAGTTTTCACCATCCGCATTTCATTTTTACATGCTTTCAAAATATTGATTTAGCTA